>JAIUZE010012086.1:0-44122 GCA_022085475.1 Heliosperma pusillum | reverse complement strand
TGAACCGCACATTTAGTGAGTATCTTGATAAGTGTGTGGTGGTTTTCATTGATGATATTCTTATTTTCTCCAAGTCCGAAGATGAGCATGCTATTCATTTGAGGATTATTTTGGGTGTTCTACGTCGTCAGAAGTGGTATGCTAAATTCGCTAAGTGTGAATTTTGGTTACCTAAAGTGTCCTTTCTTGGGCATGTAATTTCGAAAGAGGGTGTTATGGTGGATCCTTCTAAAATTGAGGCCGTTGTTGATTGGAAGAGTCCGACTGATATTAGAGAGATTCAAAGTTTCCTTGGTTTAGCTGGTTATTATCGAAGATTTGTCAAGGATTTCTCTAAGCTTGCTAGGCCAATGACCCAATTGTTGAAGAAGGAAACCAAATTCCTATGGAATGAAGCTTGTGAAAATGCGTTTCAAGAATTAAAGACGAGGTTAACTACCGCTCCGGTGTTGACTTTGCCTGAAGATGGAGTAGACTTTGATGTCTATTGTGATGCTTCTAAAATGGGATTAGGTTGTGTTCTTATGCAGAATAGGAAAGTGGTGGCTTATGCTTCTAGGCAATTGAGAGTTCATGAAGTGAACTATCCTACTCATGATCTAGAATTGGCCGATGTTGTTCATGCTTTGAAAGTATGGAGACATTACTTGATTGGAGTTCATTGTCGTATATTCACCGATCATAAAAGTTTGAGGTACATATTTACTCAAAAAAAGTTGAATATGAGGCAAACAAGATGGTTGGAATTGGTGAACGATTATGATTTTGAGTTATTGTATCATGAAGGGAAGGCGAATGTGGTTGCAGATGCTCTTAGTAGGAAAGCTTCTCATGCTTTGAATGCTTTGCATGTATTACCTGTTGATCTTTGTGCTGAGTTTCGAAGATTGAGTTGGAAGTTGGTGATATAGTATTCTTTGAAGGTGATCATCTCAATAAAAAAAGGAACAAAAGAAGGGGTGTTTTAAACGGTTTGGTGTGAAGGGTAAATTGAGCCCGAAATACATTGGACACTTCGATATTGTAGAAAGGATTGGTGCAGTTGCTTATAAGTTGGATTTGCCGCCGAATTTTGCTAAGGTTCATGATGTTTTTCATGTTTCTCAATTGAGAAAGTATGTAAGTGATCCAAGCCATGTCTTTCAAGTTGAATTGCCCGAGCTTGAACCGAATTTATCCTTTGAAGAGAAGCCGATCCGTATATTAGATCGTAAGGATAGAAAGTTGAGAAGTAAAGTAGTTCCTTTGGTAAAAATCTTGTGGAGAAGTGCAAATGTCGAAGAAGAGACTTGGGAAACCGAAGCTTCTATGCGTAGTAAATATCCGAGTCTTTTCGAGTAAGGTAATTTTTACTTTTCCTCAAGTTTCGAGGGCGAAACTTTTTAAAAGGTGGGGTGATTGTAACACCCGGAAATGTACCCTAATTTTCTAGTAGAAATATTTTATGAAATCTTTTCAGTAAATTTAAGTTTTAAATTAGAATTTTAAGTTCCGAGTCGAATTTAGAATTTCCGAGTTCGTATTTGGAATTTCTGCGAGATTTCATGAAAATCCCGTCTTAATTCGAGTTTGACTTTTCTTGACTTTTGCGTCGGGTTTGACTTTCTTGACTTTGAAACCGTCTTTGACTTTTTCCTACACAACTCACACTACTCCCTTCCTTAACCTAATTTTTCATTCAACACCAAATCAAACACAAAACCCTTCCTTCTTCCTTAAGAAACTTTCCCTCTTTGAATATCGATCTTTGATTCGTCGTAACTTCTTCGTTACTTGATAGAATTTACGTAAGTTTATCTTATTCTTCTTCCCGTACCTTCCTCTATTCGTATTGATATTAAAATCATCGTCTTTCTCGCTTTTCAAATTTCCCGTCTTTCTCAAGATGAACTTTATTCATCTTTTTAAGATCTATTTGTAGGTGGCGACCTCCAAGATCCCGACAAAGACTATTTCCTTATAGAAGAGGAGCTTGACGTATCATTAATAGCGCTGTAAAGGTAACGTGTGAAGGGGTTACTAACGTGACTCGTTAGTCACTTACGTGTTTTACATGTTTATATGCTAGAAATCGTATTTAGAATACGATTAGGAAGATTAGGATTCATGCTATGATTAGTAAATGATGTTATATGATGAATATTGATGATATATATTGATTGTTGATGATTATTAAAAGTATATATAAGTTTTGGATTGAATTGGTTAAGCTTTGGAAGCTCACGGATGAAGGGGTGTTCCCAGCCGGTCGACCGGCCGCCGGTCTGACCACCGGCTGAGAACACTCCAGTAACTCATTTGGAAACTTTGTTTTTGCATGAAGAGGTGCTCCAGGCCGGCCCACCGGCCACCGGTACATCCACCGGCCTGGAACACATCAGTAGTGAAATTTTGAGTTTTGGTGTGATGTTCTGTGCCGGTCCACCGGCCGCCGGTCTACCGACCGGCCCAGACCTCTTTTCTCTGTTTTTGGGATTTTGCCTGTGTTCTGAGCCGGCCCACCGGCCACCGGTCATTTGCCCGGCCTGCAACACGGCTGTGTTGTTTTCTTTTGACTTCTAAAACTCGTAATTTATAATAGTTCGCATGATCGGTTTCTCGTATAATTTTACGTAATGTCTTATAATATTCATGTTTTGGATATATGATATCTCTTTCGCATGTATCACATGTTTTGTGACGGTTTTCGATATGTTCCCACTTGAGTCGGTTTTTACAAATGAGTCGGTTTGAGCACGATTTTGTATTGTGCTTTGTATTCTCATTCCCTTGGCTACCTTCCCGTTCGTAAGGCTGGAATGTCGGAACGGAGAGGTATCCTACTGCTTAAATGCATGTGTTAGTGGGCATACGACGACGTTGTTGGGAGTTGAACGCATTGCGTTGATCGACCCGGCCGTCAAATGTTGTGTACTTGCGAGGTGGTGTTATTTGCATGTAGCGTACCGCTTGTTATGAGGCTTGCGCTCTTTTCCGCCTCTTTCGTGAATTGCACTACTGAATTTGGGGTACTCGGCGTCTATGATTGACCGAGTCTTGGATGCGAAACGTTTTAAATCGCATTTCGAATCGGAACAAACCAACGTTTATTCCGAGATCCTGGCCAGGTTTAACTAGGACCGGATATTTATTATCGTCGTGCTACCAGGAGGAAATTAGTCTACATACGCGAAATGTTTTATCGTGTATGCTTTCAGGGAAATGTTTTATCCCGTGGATGCCCTTTAATCATACTTGCCATGTACACGATGCTAGTGCGTTTCATTTACCGTGAGAGTTGTCGTCTTTGTGTCGTTGTCTTTGAATGCGTGATTTAATGATTTTATTCATGGTCATTGCATGACTGACACCGTCAAGGTCTTGGTTCGTGAATGGATGATAATATGTCGTATCTATTGTGATCATCGCATGACTTGACTGGTTTGTCTGTCGAGTCTCAATCTTATCAATCTTATACCGCTAACGGTGAGATGCAAGCCCTAGTGAGAGTATTCGATTGCCTAAGAGTGTCTATCCCGAGTCTTTGAATAACATGATGGTTACGGATTTGATTTCCACATGATCTCATCATTATCTATAGAATTGCCTATCTATTCTTATCGCAACTCACATGTATATATATTTATGCATGCTTTACTTTCGTATTACCTTATATGTACGTTTGATGTGATATGGCTGGGAGAACCCGGAGTTACTCCCCACTGACTGTGGCATTCATGTTTTTTCATGGATGAACAGGTTGCTTGCTATGGATGACTTTTTGGATATGATATTTTGGGGTTCGGGTGTGAGCTAGCGGGCGTTGTCCCTGGAAGTTCACCTCTAGACGATAGTAGCTAGTTTTGGATAAACACTTGTTCTTTGCTAACATTTTAAGAGACCCCGTCTCTTTGTTGTATATTCCGTACTAAGTTTGTAATATTTTGACACACCTCGTGTTATATATATCTTGCATGTTTAAAGGTTTTTAAAATACCGTATTTCCGCATATTATTTCACATGCTTGTATGTTTTATATTTCCGCATTCGCGAGGGTTGTCACAGTTAGAGCAAGTTTAAGAAGTATAATGAATAAGAAACATATATCTCATCTCAAAAAAACAAGTTTGGAAACTAACTAAAACAAGGGTCCACTTCAAATGGTAATATGTGACAACCCTCGCGAATGCGGAAATATAAAATAAACAAGCATGTGAATTATATAGCGGAAATATGAAGTTTTAAAAACTTTTATACATGCAAGGAAAGAATACGAGGAGTGTCAAATATTACAAACTAAAGTACGAATTATACTACATCAAGAGACGAAGTCTCTCCAAAATGTTAACACGTAAAGTGTTTAGCAAACAAGCTAAAATCGTCTAGAGGTGTTTTAATCCAGGGACAACGCCCGCTAGCTCACACCCGAACCCAAAAAGTCAAAGCAAAAAGCCATCCATGCAAGCAACCTGTTCATTCATGAAAAACATGAACGTCACAATCAGTGGGGAGTAACTCCGGGTTCTCCCAGCCATATCACATTAAATGTACATAGAATGAAATACAAAAGTAGAGCATGCATACCTATAGATATACATGTGAGATACGATAAGGATAGATAGGCAATTCGATAAATAATGATAAGAGCATATGAATACAAATCCGAATCCATCATGTTATACAAAGACTCGGGGAAGACACTCTTAGGCAACCGAATACGCTCACTAGGGCTTGCATCTCACCGTTAGCGGTATAAGTTTGATAAGATTGAGACTCGACAACAAACCATGCCAAGTCATGCGATGATCACAATAAATCCATCATATTATCATCCATTCAAACATACCCATACATTATATTGACGATGCCAAGTCATGCAATGACCATGAATAAAATTATGAAATCACGCATTCAAAGACAACAACACAAAGACGACATCTCTCACGGTAAATGAAACGCACTAGCACCGTGTACATGGCATGTATGATTAAAAGGCATCCACGAGATCACATTTCCCTGAACGCATACAAGATCACATTTCGTATATGTGGACTAATTTCCTCCTGGTAGGAACGATAAGGCTCCTAATCTAAACCTGGCCAGATTCTCGGAATCACATTTTCCGATTCGACATGCGATCACGTTTCGCATAGACTCGGTCAATCATAGACGCCGAGTACCCACATTCTCGGTAGATCAATTTACGAAAGAGGCGGAAAAGAGCACAAGCCTCATAACAAGCGGTACGCTACATGCAAATGACACTACCTCGCAAGTACACAACATTTGACGGCCGGGTCAATCAACGCATAGCGTTCAACTCCCAAAAACGTCGTCGTATGTCCACTAACACATGCATTTAAGCAGTAGGATACCTCCCCGTTCCGACATTCCAGCCTTACGACGTGGAGGTAGCCAAGGGAATGAGAGTACAAAGCACAAGACAAAATAGTGCTCAAACCGTATCATTTATAAAAACCGACTCAAAGTGGGACATAGCAAAAACCGTCACAAAACATGTGATACAAGGGAATGAAATATCATATATTCAAAACATGAATATTATAAGTCACTACGTAAAATTATACGATAAACGAACCATGCGAACTATTTTAAATTACGAGTTTTGGAAAATGTAAGAATAAAACACAGCCGTGTTCCAGGCCGGTCTGGAGGCCGGCGGCCGGTACCTCGGCTCGGAGCACAACTACACACAAAAAGCAAGTTTGGAAACTAACTAAAACAAGGGTCCACTTCAAACGGTCATAACTAGGGTTTTAGATATGCACATGCGGAAATTTCAAGTCGTGGTGATAGCTTATCCTCTTACGGTTCCAACGATAGGTCACAAGCCCAAAACAAGCAAGTAACAAAGGAGATATGATCATTCTACGAAAAAGGGTCGGTGCAGTGAGTTCCCAGCCGGCCACTGGACCGGCGGCCGGGCACCCGGCTGGGACAACATCAACCCGAGAACAACCTTTCAATGTTCAAACAATTTCAATTCTCACAATCTACTTCTATTATTTATCAACAATCAATATTCATCATCAACAATCATCAACTAACAACAATCATCATAAATAACATGAATCCTAAGCTTACTAATCGTATTCTAAATACGAATTCTAGCATATAAAGTATGTAAAACACGTAAATGATATCAAGTAACCCTTCACCGTTACCTTTTCGCGTCTTTAATCGATTTCTAAATCTTCCTAGTCTCCACCTACATACAATTAGATAATAAAAGATGAATATCATTCACCTTGAGAAAGACAGATAATTTAAAAAGCGAGAAAGACGGTAATTTTATTACCAATACGGATAGGGGAAGATAAGAGGGGAAGAATAAGACGAACTTACGTGAATTTGAACAAGAAACGAATGAGATACGATGATTATAAGATCGGATGAAAATGGAGGCAAGGGTTTTGGTGGTTTCTTAAGGAAGAAGA
This sequence comes from Heliosperma pusillum, assembly GCA_022085475.1. NCBI lineage: Eukaryota > Viridiplantae > Streptophyta > Magnoliopsida > Caryophyllales > Caryophyllaceae > Heliosperma > Heliosperma pusillum. The sequence continues at coordinate 37,685 of JAIUZE010012086.1, read as the reverse complement.
AAGTTTTGTGTTGAATGAATGAAAAATAGGTTAAGGAGGGAGTATGAGTTGTGTATGAGAAAAAGTCAACAAAAGTCAAAGTCGCCTTAAGACGGGATTCACATGGAATCTCACGGAAATTCCAAATACGAACTCGGAAATTCTAAATTCGACTCAAAAAATTAAATTCTAAATTAAAACTAAATTTCGCTGAAAAGTGTCCGTAAAAAATATTTTTACTAGAAAAATAGGGTACATTTGCGGGTGTTACAATCACCCCACCTTTTAAAAAGTTTCGTCCTCGAAACTTGAGAGTAGGAAACAAAAGTATCAAAGACAAGAATCGGTTTTCAAAATTAATATGAAAACTTTTATAAGGGAAAAACATTTATGAAATGATGTTCTTATCGAAAACGGTTTAAGGAAATTTTTCATAAGTGCGAAACTTTATTTACGAATCACAAGAGTGCCCGTCGCGAACGAGAGCTCTAGCTATCAAAAATCAAATCAATGTCGAATTAGTGAAATCGAAAATCAAACAAGTGTTAGTAAGTGTAGGCCTAGTTATCAGACGTCTCCAATAACAAGTGCAAACATCCAACCAAACGTAAAATCCAAATATAAAAGCGAAAGAAATCTATTTTTTTTCCAAAAAGGAGGTACAAAAACAATCTTTAGACTGCTTTGAAACGCTAAATTAGAAATATAATATGGAAATTTGAAGGTTTAATTAAAGATAAAATCAAATAACAGGACATACACGTACATAGAGCGACTCGTACATCTCACACACAATTCAGGGTAACAAAATATATACAAAACACGCAAAAACGAAACAAATCGAACTCTTAGGGAAAGGAAGAATCACGATGAAGTTGGCAGGAAGATCTACAAGAATTCGACATCACTAACTCTACTAATAAACCAATTCCTCAAGAGAATGCAATTTACCCAATTTGCAACTCATCATTTTCAATCATCAGAAATCCTACAAAAATATTCCATAATCACGAAACTTCGAGTAACAAATCCCAATTATTCGAATCCAATTAGAATCTACTAAGGTCCATCGGCACGGTAGACTCCACAACTAACAATCCACATGAAAGATTTATTACGCACTCTAATCTTCTTAGTTTCATCAAAACTCTTACTAGAAACCACCAACAAAGTATTTATATCTATGGAAACATGATCGCTAACAACCACAAAGTAAAGGACTGACCATGAAATCCTTTTATCCAATTTACTTCAAACTCATTATCCTAAATTTACAATGAACTTTCTCATCCCCGAAAATAAAAACACAATCCACGCAACCAAACATAATTATCTAAGATCCAACTAGTCTCATCCAAAGTCTCACGACAAGGGAAAATCCACAATCCATTATCGCTTATAAGAATTCTTTAATACGCCCTAACATCCTTAATTCGATCATTACTACGCTCGAAGCCTCAAATATAAATAGTCACATTAGCAAACTACGGTGGTTACTATCCTCAAGATGAATGGGTTCACCGTTCTATCTCTATATTCCATAACAACTGAGCACTCACTATCCAAAGTTGCAACGAACATTTCTCAATCTCAAACTATGATTCCTCAAGAATAAAAGAGAATTACTAATTCCAAACCACAAATGATCAATCACTTGGCAATCAGACAACCATTCAAATCATATAGATCATCTAAAACTCAAAATGAATCGATTTTCATTTATGACAAAACTCCTCAAACTTTGGGTACCAACTCAATTACCCTAAAGCAAAGTCTCTTTTAGAATCCACCAATTAGAGACGTCTAAATCCCAAATGATATCCCAAGCAACCGATATAATACTCAACAACAACGAATATCATCTCGCTCACTTGATTCCCAAAATAGCACTACACTAGCAAGCTCAATAAATGAAGCCACCAAGAGAGTACAATATCACCAACAGATTCATCCTAAGGTTTAAATCCCAATCCTATTCATGATCAAAATCAACACGAAGCTAGCTAACAACCTAATCATCTCACCAGAGGAAAGACAATGACCCCATGACATTGGAAACGATAGGAGATTTCGAGGGAAACACGAACGCGATAAGATCGGACGAAAATTAGAGGAACGCTAGAGGCAGGGAGCCAAAAGCTAGATATTGGATAGATATAGCTATGAAGGTAGCCAAGCAAAGGAAGAGGTAAGAGAAAACAATTTCCTAGGAATCGGGCTTAGTAGGAACTTGCATGAAAGGAAATGGAAAGGGATAATGGCACGAGAAAAAGGTTTAAGGTTTAATCCACAAAATTCCCTTTTTAAACTCAGGGCGATAGCAAAGCAAATCATCTCAATAACAAAGGTCTCTTACAAGGGACCATCGTACCACAATCATCAAAGTAAGGTACACCTAGATTTAACAAATCGATTACAACCCAATTCATCCGCCCTTTCATATAACACGGATTCCCAATTGAGGAATTGCAACTCAAGCATAATAACATTCTCTCAACTCCATAATTTGACACATTCCCAAAGGTTTCAAAAACCGAAGAACCAATAAGGAATTCTCCATACTAATCTCTTTTCAACTCCTATGGCCACAAGGTAGAACACCGAACAAAACGTCATTATCAACATCATATAGCCCACGAGTTCATTATTAACAAAGTACAACCACTAGTAGAAAAACCCCCTATTGCGTCTATTGAAATACATCAGTTCTAAAAAACACGATGCAAAAACCACTCGACATGGGCGGGAACTGGTATTTTGGCTTAGAGTCTGGATTATTGCGTCGATTTTGTAAGAAATGGACGTATATAAGTGAATTATTGGCGTCGTGTTTTTGGAAAACTGATGTATTTACTCTAAAATGTCATTTATTAACCTTAACCGACTTATTTATAATTATGTATTTGCATCCCTTTTAAGGAAAACTGATGTAGAGGGTTTTCTATTTTTCTAAAAAAAACAAAATTAAAGGACGCCCCACCATATTACTCACCGCTTCTTTGATCCCTTCTACGTATAACACAAAACCCTTTAATTTCCCAAATTACTCACCGCTTCTTTGATCACCAAACCCTATCTTTGTCGTGCCACCACCACCACCACCACGCCCTCCCGGAGTCACCATATTCATTCCTTCTAGTGCAAGCCCTACTGAACTCTAGATACCAGGCCAGCAACACAGGGTTGCCCCCTGCTTGCACGACGCCCCACCATTCCCTCGTGCTACTGAAGTCATTGCACGGCTGTACTGGTGTACTGTCAATAATAATCAGGTATATTTATTGTTGTTTATTATTTGAATGTTAAGTTATTTGTGTGTTTATGAATGCGTTGATAGTTGTTTGTCTTTAACGTGTTTATGAATCGTTGATAGTTGTTTGTCTTTAACGTGTTTATGAATCGTTAGGAACCTCTGCTTAATGTTGTCATTAGGATTATATTCCATGTTACCATTCTCTATGTTGGGTAATTTAGAGGGGGTGATAGTTTCCCAATTCAATTCAAAGTTCAAATGTTAGATTAATGCCAGAGATACATAAAGTGGCTAAGTCGGAGGTTATGTGATATAGGAGGGACATGGGTATATGCTCAAAATGCAAGTTTAAGTCACTCTTGAAATTTCAGATTCGTTCTCTTTACTTTAAGACTAAATATCTCGGGATATATTGCTATTTTTGAAGTGATGTTAGCTTTCCAACAAGTGGTCACACGCGTTATTTGGTTAAGTAACGAAGGAGATATGGTCATTTTAAGTTGAGCTGTCCAACTCTTACGCGGGTGATATAAACGACGGACTAGGAGACGGATTCCAAGGCTCATGGTCAACACGGCTTGGTCAACCAACACGGTTTCCAATGCTGGAGTTTTGTGATATTTTTATTTTGTTAAGTTTACTAATTCGAATAAAATAGTGTGATAATCTTATTTAATAATAAGGTAGTATTCACATTTTCCTAATTTCTATCAAGTTAGTTTAAGGTAAGTAGTAGTATTATAAATACCAAGCTATGTATTCATAATTATTCATACAATTTGAGAGCTTAATACAAGATTACTTGTGTGTTCTTCATAGCTTGCGAGTTATAAAGATAAAATTAATTCGTTCTTGCGAGAGTGAGTTAATCCATATTCTTCCTTGCGAGGTTCAGTATTATTCGTGGCTAAATCGAGTTCCTTGCGAGGGAGGAGAGTTAGAGCACGTCATATCCTTTATATTTTTGTTCATATACATACAAAAACCACAAAAACACGTTAATTTCCGCTGCAACTTTATTAAAAACAAACGAACAGTTTCCCGAACTGTTTGAACAAAAAAAACGATTGTGTTTTACATCAATTTGGTATCAGAGCTTCGGCTCTTGATTTCCTTAAATTAAGACGGTCCTTGAATGAATGATTTATCTACATCGGGTTTATAATCATGGTTTGGGGTTTGAAGAACCTTGATCGTGAAATAAAAAGGTTAGAAAGGGAATACGAGGAAGCAAAGTTTTGGAAGAATATACACAAGGAGCTTGACGGAATTATAGCAAAGTATGAACGTCCAAGAGCAAAGAAAGAAGAGACAAAGATTGAGTCTTTTGAAGTCATTCAAAAAAAACAAGAAGTGAAGACAACAACAAAGAGTGGGATTGTAGAGAACAAGGGAAGTTCTTTAAGGCGTTGTTTCAAGTGTCAAGGCCGTGGACACATAGCTAAAGAATGTCCACAAAAACGCGATCTAACGATCGATGAATTATGTAATCTCCTTCCAACCTTTGTGCTACCTGACCCTAAAAGAGAGGAGGCGACAAGTGAAGATAAGGAAGAAGAGGTTCTGCAGTGATATTATAGGGGTGTGTAAGTATTTGGACTCTTGACTCTTAACTAGCACAGGATATGGATGTTACTCAACTCCCACAGCTCAACACAGGGAATCAAACAACAAACTAGACTAGTTAAGACTCCTTACCACAGTCTAGCACAGGTAAGTAGACTTGAACTAAACAACAAGCAAACACCCCACAGTCTAAGCACAGGGATATCTAACTTGCCACAGACTTAGATCAACAACCACAGCCTAGCACAGGAAGTTATCTGGCCTGACTTTCAACCAAGACAATGCATAAGTTGGAAAGATTTTTAGAAATGAGAACAATGCTCAAGTTTTTTCATTCAATAACAACTGCCTTGTACAAAAGAGCATGGGTCCTTATATAGGCCTCAATGCTTGATCTAATACAACCCTAGAGGATCATCTAAGGGCCACGATTAGTTGCTGAAAGATAACAAAATACTGGCTACAAATACAGGCTGACAATACAAAAGAAAACAGACAAAATGCAGACATTTGATAGTGACATGCTCCAGGTTGTGTTTGTTGCTTGGTGTTGGCTTGAAGCTTGTGGACGAGGCTCATCAATGCTCCTTGACCTTCTTCTGCAGTAGTTCTAATAGTAGGGAAGACAAGGAAAGACTTTTGGAGATAGTCTTTCAGTTTTTAGCTAGAAATGGAAAGACTGCTTTATGCTTTATGCTTTGGGTAGGCTGTTTTGATTTGGATTTTTAGGGTAGTTGTGTTGTGTTTTGGAACTGGTTCCCTAGGACTTTTTTGGACCTAGGTGGGTAAGGTTTTAGCTGGGCTTGGTGGTAGCTGGTGGTTTGAAGTGTGGTGGTAGTTATGGCTTCCCCAAGTGGTTGTTGTAGGCTGTTTTTGTGATTTTGTGGTTGGGTGTGGGTAGGCTTGTCTTTGGTTAGCTTGGCTCGTGTCTTGGTTATCATGGACCCTCATTGTGACATGGTCCTGGCTAGCACTTATCAGTTTGAAATTCTCCCCTTTGTTACCCATCCCTTGCCCCCAGATTGACCCCTGGATGCCCATGTAGACCTCCCCTTGGTTACCAATGCTCACCCCTTGATCCCCCTTGTTGGATTCTGCCCTGCCCTGTGCCCCAGCTCCTGCTGCATCCTCCCCTGGTTGAATTGGGCTTGTCCTCAAGCCTGTAGCCTCCTCATCTCCAGAATCCCCATAGTATGGACTGAGATCCCCTATATTGAAAGTGCCATGAACCCCATAGTCTCCTGGTAGATCAACCTTGTATGCATTAGGACCAACACTTTCTATGATTTCAAATGGACCATCAGCTCTAGGCATGAGTTTGTTCTTCCTCCTAGCTGGGAACCTCTCCTTCCTCAAGTGGAGCCACACTAAATCCCCTGGCACAAACTCCTTCTTGGACCTAGGAACCTTGGACTGTTTCTTGTACCTCTCATTTGCCCTTTCTATTTGCTTTCTGACTGACTCATGAAGCTTCACCATCTGCTCAACCCTCCTCTTTGCATCAAAGTTCACCTCCTCCCTTGGTATGTTAGCTAATTCCAGTGGCATAAGTGGATTAATCCCATAGACAACCTCAAATGGGCTGTGACCTGTTGCAGATGAGGGTGCCCTGTTGAAAGCAAACTCAGCATGAGCTAGCTTCAAGTCCCAATCCTTCAAAGACTTGCTGACCAGACACCTCAAGATCCTCCCTAGAGTCTTGTTTGTGACCTCAGTTTGGCCATCAGTCTGAGGGTGGTGAGAAGTACTGAACAAAAGCCTGGTCTTCAAGAGCCTCCATAGTGTCTTCCAGAAGTAGCTCATGAACTTAACATCCCTGTCTGAGACTATTGACTTAGGAACCCCATGTAGCCTCACAATCTCCTTCAAGTATAGCTCAGCAACACTTGCAGCATCCTCAGTCTTCTTGCAAGCCACAAAGTGAGCCATCTTGCTAAACCTGTCAACAACAACCATTACAGAATCCTTACCTCTTTGTGTTCTGGGTAGTGCAACAATAAAGTCCATGCTCACATCCTCCCAAGGTTTGTTTGGCACTGGTAGTGGAGTGTAAGGTCCAGTCTGGAAAGAGCTCTTGGCTTGTTGACATGTGGAGCACCTCCTGAGGACAACCTGAACATCCCCTATCATCCTGGGCCAATAGAATTGATCCTGCAGTATTTCAAGTGTCTTTTGAACCCCAAAGTGTCCCCCTAGTCCTCCTGAGTGTACTTCCCTGATGAGTAGATCCCTGTAAGAACCCCTTGGGATGCATAGCTTGTTTCCTTGGAACAAGAACCCCTCCTGCAGCATGTACTTCCCCCCTTGAGTCCTTCCTCCTCCAGTTTGTGTGATCCATTCCTCAGCAAAGTCAGGGTCCTCCTTGTACAATTCTTTCAGAAATTCAAACCCCAACACCCTTTGCTCCATGACTGCTAACAAGGAATGCCTCCTTGACAGTGCATCTGCCACAACATTCTGTTTCCCCTCCTTATACTTACTAGAGAATGTAAAGGATTGTAGAAACTCCACCCACTTGGCATGCCTGTGATTCAGTTTGTGTTGGCCACTGATATATTTCAATGCCTCATGATCTGAGTGCAGAACAAAAGGCTTTGGCTTCAAGTAGTGCCCCCAATGCATGACTGCTCTGATGATGGCATAGAATTCCTTATCATAAGTGGAGTACTTGAGCTTGGCACCATTCAGTTTCTCACTGAAATAAGCAACTGGCTTTTGCCCTTGTATCAACACTGCCCCAATGCCAACCCCACTAGCATCACATTCTACCTCAAACAGCTGATCAAAGTCAGGTAGTTTAAGGATTGGAGTCTCACACATCAACCTCTTGATCCTCTCAAAGGATTGTTGGGCCTCCTCAGTCCACTGGAACTCCCCTTTCTTCAAGCACTCAGTGATGGGTGCTACAACTGAACTGAAGTTCTTGATGAACCTCCTATAGAATGAAGCCAACCCATGGAACCCCCTTACCTCAGTGATGGTTTTAGGTGTAGGCCATGTTTGAATGGCTGCAACCTTCTCCTGATCAACTGAGATTCCTCTTCCTGACACAATGTACCCTAGAAATGCAACCTCCTCAACCATGAAGGTACACTTCTCTAGCTTCCCATACAGCTTCTGCTCCTTTAAGATCCCAAAGATTGTTTCAAGGTGCCTGAGATGTTCCCCTCTGCTGCTACTATACACTAGGATGTCATCAAAGTAAACCACAGCAAACCTGCCCAAACAAGGCCTCAACACTTCTGTCATAAGTCTCATGAAGGTGCTTGGTGCATTGGATAGTCCAAATGGCATGACAAGCCATTCATACAGACCATGTTTTGTCTTGAATGCAGTCTTCCATTCATCCCCCTCTCTGAGCCTCACCTGATGGTAACCCTGCCTTAGATCAATCTTAGAAAAGACCTGAGCTCCACTTAGCTCATCAAGCATGTCATCTAGCCTTGGAATGGGGAACCTATACTTGACTGTAATGTTGTTGATTGCCCTGCTGTCAGTGCACATCCTCCAGGTGCCATCCTTCTTAGGCACTAGGAGAGCAGGTACAGCACAAGGGCTTAGGGACTCCCTCACAAACCCTTTGTTCATAAGCTCCTCAATCTGCTTCTGCAACTCCTTGGTGGCAGTTGGGTCACTTCTGTAGGCTGGCCTATTTGGCAGCACAGAACCTGGGACCAAATCAATGTGGTGCTCAATCCCTCTTAGGGGTGGTAGTCCATCTGGTAGTTCTCTTGGAAAGACCTCCTTGTATCTCAAGATCAAAGGTTCAACCTCTGCTGGCAACTTGGAACCTTCCCCTTCTGTTACTTCCTTAGATAGCAAGATGATCACAGGTTGTTCTTGCTTCATCTCCTTGATCATAGCTGCCTCTGATAAAAACAACACCCCATTGACCTCCTCTGGCACATTGGGACTCCCATAATTCCTCTGGTTGGGTGGTAGAGGTGTCAAAGTTACCTTCTTTCCCCCATGCCTGAAGCTATAGGTGTTATCCCTACCCTGATGAGTGGTGTTCCTATCAAACTCCCAAGGCCTCCCTAGGAGTAGGTGACAGGCATCCATTGGCACTACATCACACAACACTTCATCTTGGTATACCTTCCCAATAGAAAATGGGACCAGGCATTGCCTATCAACCCTCACCTCAGCCCCCTTGTTAAGCCATCTCAGTTTGTAGGGGTGTGGATGCTCTTGAGTAATCAGACTTAGCTTGTTCACTAGGGTGATGGAAGCCACATTGGTACAACTCCCCCCATCAATGATCAAGTTGCATACCCTCTCTTGAATGGTGCATCTGCTTCTGAATATCAAGGACCTCTGGTCATCCTCCAATGGAGTATGTTGAGAGTGCATGACCCTCCATAGGACCAAGTTATGGCCTGTGTCAGGATGAGCCATGACCAAGTCCTGCATTGGTTCCTCCTCAGCTGTCACTACCTCCAACACCATGCTGTCATCAACCTCATACTCAACTAACCCCTCCTTCTCCCACTCTTCTACCTCCATAAGTGTCATGGTTCTCTTAGAAGGACAATCCTTCCTAAAGTGACCATAACCTTGGCATTGGAAACACCTGATTTTGTTCTCAGTTGGGGTGGGGTTGGGTTTAGAGCTCACAACTCCTTTTCCTTTGTCTGTGGTTGATTGGTTGGTTGTCTTAGGGGTCTCTCCCATCCTAATACCACTGTAAGGTTTGTATGCAGGTCTAGTAACAGGCTTAGGTAGAGCTGGTTTGGTTTTCCCCATTTTTTCAACCCTCAAAGCCAGGTTGACAACATCATCATAGGACCACAAAGGTTGCATCCTTACTCTAGCAGCAATGCTCCTATCTAGACCCTCTAAGAATCTGGCAATCCTTTGCTCAGGTTTCTCATTGACCTCACACTGGAGAGTCAATTGCTCAAAGTCCCTTAGGTATGCCTCTACAGACCTCTCTTCTTGTTTCAGTTTGGATAGTTTAATGAACAGATCTTGGGTGTAGTCTTTAGTGACAAATTTGTTTAGCATCTTCTTTTTCAGTTTTGACCAAGACCTAAGAGGTTCCTTACCCTCCTTAATCCTTTGGTGCTTTAAGTTATCAAACCATAGGGATGCATATCCTTTCAATCTTAGCACAGCAACTTTAAAAGACTTAATATCAGAGTAACTCTTGTATTCAAACACTTTCTCAACATCCCTAATCCATTCTAATAGATCATCAGGGTTTAAACTACCAGAGAATTCAGGAATTTCTACCTTGAGATGCTTGTCAGTGTGCTCTGGGATCTCCTCATAGGTTCTGTTGCTTTCACCTGAGTCTGACCCTTCTTCCTCCTGCAGGGGCTGTCCTCTTCCCATGCCCATGTGGCCACGACCTCTGCCTCTGCCTCTAGGGGGTGGTCTTCCCCTCAGTGGATGTGTAATGTTCTCCATGACAGTGTTCAAGGCAGCCAGCACTACATTGACAGTGCCTGCTAGCTGATCCACCTTGCCTTCAATACCTGCAAGCCTCTCTTCACTCATTGGGTTATTTTTTGTGTTTTTGTTGTAGTTAGGATAACAATGGCCTCACAACCAAAGCTCTGATGCCAGAATTGCAGTGATATTATAGGGGTGTGTAGTATTTGGACTCTTGACTCTTAACTAGCACAGGATATGGATGTTACTCAACTCCCACAGCTCAACACAGGGAATCAAACAACAAACTAGACTAGTTAAGACTCCTTACCACAGCCTAGCACAGGTAAGTAGACTTGAACTAAACAACAAGCAAACACCCCACAGTCTAAGCACAGGGATATCTAACTTGCCACAGACTTAGATCAACAACCACAGCCTAGCACAGGAAGTTATCTGGCCTGACTTTCAACCAAGACAATGCATAAGTTGGAAAGATTTTAGAAATGAGAACAATGCTCAAGTTTTTTCATTCAATAACAACTGCCTTGTACAAAAGAGCATGGGTCCTTATATAGGCCTCAATGCTTGATCTAATACAACCCTAGAGGATCATCTAAGGGCCACGATTAGTTGCTGAAAGATAACAAAATACTGGCTACAAATACAGGCTGACAATACAAAAGAAAACAGACAAAATGCAGACATTTGATAGTGACATGCTCCAGGTTGTGTTTGTTGCTTGGTGTTGGCTTGAAGCTTGTGGACGAGGCTCATCAATGCTCCTTGACCTTCTTCTGCAGTAGTTCTAATAGTAGGGAAGACAAGGAAAGACTTTTGGAGATAGTCTTTCAGTTTTTAGCTAGAAATGGAAAGACTGCTTTATGCTTTATGCTTTAGGTAGGCTGTTTTGATTTGGATTTTTAGGGTAGTTGTGTTGTGTTTTGGAACTGGTTCCCTAGGACTTTTTTGGACCTAGGTGGGTAAGGTTTTAGCTGGGCTTGGTGGTAGCTGGTGGTTTGAAGTGTGGTGGTAGTTATGGCTTCCCCAAGTGGTTGTTGTAGGCTGTTTTTGTGATTTTGTGGTTGGGTGTGGGTAGGCTTGTCTTTGGTTAGCTTGGCTCGTGTCTTGGCTCATGTCCTGGCTCGTGTCTTGGTTATCATGGACCCTCATTGTGACATGGTCCTGGCTAGCACTTATCAGTTTGAAATTCTCCCCTTTGTTACCCATCCCTTGCCCCCAGATTGACCCCTGGATGCCCATGTAGACCTCCCCTTGGTTACCAATGCTCACCCCTTGATCCCCCATGTTGGATTCTGCCCTGCCCTGTGCCCCAGCTCCTGCTGCAGGTTCATGTGGATGATCCTTATAGTGTTCATGACCACCAAGAAGCAATGGTTCACAACGTACATCTTCAGGCTAGTCCGGTTGAAGAAGATGAGATTATGTCTTCCGATATTGTTCATGAAGAAGGGAAACATGTAGAAGATGTAGGGAAGATGATACCTGACCTTGTCCAAACGAACAGTACAGAAGACTGTTTAATTTTGAATGACGAAACAGAAAAGGTGGAAGACGAAATTACCATATATATTGTTGATACACTAAGTGATGATGAAGATATAGAGGATATAACTGAAGATAAAATATTTTCTTTTGAGGATGAATCTTACATAGAAGATACGACATTAGCTGATTATCAGTTATCATCTATTTGTGATGAGGAATTTGAAGAAGTTTGTGTTGAAGCTCAGATGGAAGAGAATGATAACACAAGTTATGGCGATGCAAAACGAGATGATCTTACTCTTACGCCAATCTTGATTGAGAAATTTATGTACGATCATATTGTTGGAGTAGGTGTCCTCCACAAAAGTGCGCCACATAATAAATCTTATTATGGAATATAATTGGGATATTTATTGACTATATATATGATTAGTCAGTTGATTAACGTAAATCAATAACGGTTGGCTGACTAGAGTTTGACGTTATTGTCGTATGACGGCGGTGATCAACTGATCCCTTTCGGTCACACCTAAAGGATGAAATCCAAATAGTAACTAATTATTTGTATATGATACAGTTAATTAGTACATTACATATACGATATGTATGAGAGTTAATTGTTAGAAATTGAGTTAAGAACTCAAATTCAATTAAGTTTATTTTTCAATTATGCGATAATTGACTAATAAATTTATATCTTATTTTAATACGATTAAATAAGATTTAACTTAGTAATTAATCGTTAAATTACTAAATTAGTTGAGGTTTTGAGATAGAGGTAATTAGTTAATTATATTTACAAAGAGTTGTAAAATAAATTAACTAAGCATTGTGGGACCCATTATATATTGATATAATGGTAAATACTACTTAAAATGTTAAGTACATATTATTCATTTATTTGTGTCATATAATTGTTATATGATCAAATTAACACTTAATTATACAAGATAATTAAGCATATGATTAATAAGTATTTGTGGGACAAATATCAAAAATCAAAATGGATCAAATTGTGGCTCACATGGCCGGTTGTGGTGAAGTCAAATGGTGATGTTGGTTGTTCTTATTCATACTCATAAGCAACATATGCTTATGACATGAATAGTTAACATGATATCATTTTATTCACTACAACACATTACCACCTTACATGGCAATAAAATAAGAAGAAATCATCACCACTTTGTGATGAAATAACCGGCCCTCTTGGCTATAAAAGGAGAGCAATTGTTGTTCATTCCTTCACTTCTTAATTCTTACTTATTTTATCATTCATCTCTCAAAACTCATCTTCTCACTACAACTCTCATATACTAATATTTCCTAAGTATTACTAGTGTAGTAATATAGTCTAATATTAGTAGTATATTATCTATCTTATTATCTAGTTAATAATAAGGGTAGATTGTTTGGTTCATCTTGGTGCAACTAAGAGGAGATCTTCTACTTTGGAGATTATTTGTGTTCAACCATATTTGTAGCTCAAGATCAACAAGAAGGAGTTCTTGTTGTTGCCCTTATATTTTCCTTACCAATGTGAGGAAATTTCTTCTCTTATATAAATGTCTTTATATTTGCATGCATGTTACATAGATCATTAATCTAAATTAAAAGTAATTTAGTAAATAATTAGAGGAGTCTAATTAAGGTCTATGGACTTTCAATTGGTATCAGAGCTAGCTTGTAGCATGCATGTTCATTTTGGACATTTTTATTAAAGTTATAAGATAACTAATAAATCAAAGATTTTGAGTTAAAATATGATTCTGACGAAATTTTTTGGTGCATGTATACCTACTGACCTCAAAATTTTTGTGGTTAAATTTCGTGATTTTAGGGATTAATTTGCTATTTATTTTGATTTTTGGCGCTATTTATTTTGATTTTTGGCTTTTAAACCGAGTTAACATGCATTTTATGAGTTAAAAGTTAACTAAAAATAGTTTCATGTTGATTCTGGCCATGAAATTTTAATATGATCTCACATGCATTTCTTACATATTGTATGTAGAATTTCATGATTTTTACTTATGTATTGCATGTTCATTGATTTTTATACGATAAAAGTCGATTATATGAGATTATAATGTTCATAAAATTGAAACGTCCATTTATGGTCTTGAAAATTTTTTTACATTTTATATTCGGATGTTGATACTCTTGGTGAAATTTCATAATTTGTTTCACTGTTTTACTATATCTAATGTTTTTATTTGATAAAACCATTAAATACAAAGCTATTTGTTCATAAAATTAATTTAAATTTTTTGAGCAAATGTTTTTTATTTTTATATTTCCTGGAAATTTTCCAGAATGTACAAAATTTTTGGTTTCAAATTTTATGATGTTTATATTTTATTTTGGTTTTATTTCATAATTGTTATGATTAAACCGTAATATTTAGCAAATGAAATCAAATCAATCTAATTAATGACCAACAAAATTAGTAGTGACTAATTTTGAGTTCTAAATCAGTTTTGTTAATTAGTTTGAATTTAAATGCGATTTAAATGTTGATAGTGATTTTTAATGGTTAAAAATCAATAAATCCCGAAAAAATCGAGCTACAATGAGCATGAATTGAATCTAGGACGATTTTGGCATGAATTTTTGCAGCAATTTATTTAATTTATGGTTGAATGAATGAATGTCATTTATTTAGTAATTTATGAAAATTTTGTACCTAGTATGGCCTAGTTATTTTAATCGTTATTACCCGTAATGTAAGGGAATAACGGTTTGGTTGTAATTTTATTGCGATCTCGTATCGCCGGTTTGTATAATTTAATAATTTTATTTTATAGAATAAATGTATAATAGGAATTTGTATATTTGTATATTTGTACTTATTTTTATGAAGACCGGTGACTCCCTCAAGACGGTGCCATTTTGGAAGGTGTTCCAAGTGAAGAGGCAAGGGACCAAGGAGTTGGTTTCCGAATTTGTAACTATCTAGTTAATTTTGATTAGCTAGGTGGCCATACTAGAATTTTATTGTTGCTTGGTTGCTTGCTTTATTTCCGCTCATGCCAAAATCGTCACACATGCGTTTTATTTACCGTTATTGTCAATTCAACGTTTCCCATTCCACACTGACTAGTTCACTTATAGGGAATTAATAACTAATTGACAAGATCTCTCACATATTTAAAAAATTGAGATTAGCCTTACCAATTAATAACACCTATGAATCCCGTGTTCATTAGGGCTACCACGCTCGTGGGTCCCTTTTTACCTCGGGTAAGTAGGGTGATACGATCACAAGCTAAAAATTGGATTGGACTCAACGAGATAAGCGTTATCTTGGGACTAGGAGATGGATTTAGTTGAAATCCGTCAACCAAGAGTTCTAAGGGTAGAATTAGTCAAATAACGACTTACCATTTCTAAATAAAGATAACATGCGATGACTATTTTTAAATAAAAATGGGTCTTGGAATCATTTATATAATTTAGTGAGAGGTCATTATATGAATGCTAAACTTGTTAAAATGTTTTTTCAAGTAAATTAACAATGAATGTTTATATATTTCTTTTTTGTTGTAGTTACCATATTCGCATAATGTCAACATCATCAAACGTTGCAACCTTGGGTAGAGACTCATGGTTGAGGTCCGTCATGGACAAGTGTGTCCTTAAGGATGACGGAAGTAACTTCGTTGAATGGGAATCAACGATCAAGAGTGCCGCGTTATCCGATAACGTGCTTCGCTACTTGGTCGAAGAGCCCCCCACCGAACCCGCGCCAAGATCGTCCGCGGTGGTTCGGGCCGAATATGACCTTTATTTGAAGGTTGCTAATGACGTCAAGAATGTCTTGATTTGGTCAATCTCACCCAAACTCAAACTCCAATTGATCTCTCTCACTGCATATGCGATATTCACGAGGATCACTTCGATGTTTTCGCAAGCCCCTCAAATTGTTCAATATGAGGCAATTACGAAATTCTTTGACACTAAGCTTCAAAGGGGCCAAAAAGTTGGCCCACACGTGCTCAAAATGGTTGAGTACGCGGACACCTTAGAGCGTCTAGGGTGCAAAAGTCCGAAGAATTTGGTGGTGGGTAAGATCCTTCATTCACTCTCACCTAAGTTCACCCAATTTAGGGTGAACTATAACATGAATGGCATGGACAAGAGTTTCCATGAACTCCATGAACTCCTCACCCAAGCTGAGAGGGACATGGAGGCTAGTGGGAGTGAACCCAAGGATGTTCTTTCCATGAAAATGAAGAACATGAACCTTGGGGTAAGGAAGGACGAGGGAAAGGGTAAGACTCTTTTCAAGAAATCCGGCAAGGGAAAGGCAAAGGTCTTTTATAAGGCCAAACCCAAAGTCAACAAACACGCGGAGGCGGATTGCTATTATTGTAATGGCAAAGGGCAGTGGAAACGCAATTGCCCCAAGTACTTGAAAGATAAGAAAGACGGTTGTGTGACAACGTCAGGTAAAATTCTTTCATCACTCTATATGATAGATATTAACTTTGCTATTACCTCTTCTTGGGTATTTGATACCGGTTGTGGTTCTCACCTTTGTAATCATGTACAGGGGCTGAGGGACGTGCAAGCACTAGCCAAGGGTGACGTGGACCTACGCATGGGAAATGGAGCTAAGGTAGCCGCAGTTTCCGTGTGCACCTACGTTCTTCTTTTGCCTAATGGTTTAGAGTTGTATTTAAATAATTGCTATTATGTACCACCTCTTACCAAGAACATTATCTCCATTTCCGTGTTAGACATGGAAGGTTTTTCATTTTGTATTAAGAACAACTGTTGTACTTTTGCTTTTAATGAAATGGTTTATGGCGAGGCCATTTCTATTGGAGGTATTTATGTTCTAGATATTGCAAAGGAGGTCTATCATGTAGAAAACAAGAAGCTCAAAACAGGTGAACCTAATCAATCATACCTTTGGCATTGTCGTTTAGGGCACATAAACGAACGACGCATAAAGAGACTTGTATCATCTAAAGTGCTCAAACCATTCGATTACGAATCTTATGGCGTATGCGAATCTTGTCTTCTAGGCAAGATGACTCGTGCTCCTTTTACGGGAAAAGGAACACGAGCAAGTGAAGTATTAGGACTTATACACACGGATGTATGCGGTCCAATGACTATTCGAGCTAGAGGTGGTTATCACTACTTCATTACTTTTACCGACGACTTGAGTAGATATGGATATGTCTACTTGATGAGGCATAAAAGTAATGCTTTTGAAAAGTTCAAAGAATTTCAAAATGAAGTAGAAAACCAATTGAATAAAAAGATTAAAACCCTACGATCCGATCGTGGTGGTGAATACTTGAACCATGAATTTGATTCACACCTGAAATATTGTGGTATAGTATCACAATGGACACCTCCTGGAACACCTCAATTAAACGGTGTATCCGAAAGGAGAAATCGAACTTTATTAGATATGGTTCGATCTATGATGAGTCTAACTGAGCTTCATGATTATTTTTGGGGTTGTGCTATCTTATCTGCAATATTTTCACTAAATCGAAGCCCGACTAAAGCGGCAAACAAGACTCCATATGAGATATGGACAGGAAAAGTTCCTTATTTGTCATTTATGAGAATTTGGGGATGCGAGGCTTTTGTTAAAAATAAGTCTGACGATAAACTCGCACCCAAATCTGACAAATGTCTTTTTGTAGGATATCCAAGGGAATCACGTGCTTATTACTTCTACAATAAACACGAGGACAAAGTGTTTGTGTCTCGTGATGCAGTCTTTTTAGAAAATGATTTTATTTCTAAAAGACAGAGTGGGAGAAAATTTGAACTTGATGAAGTCCAAGAGCCACAAACCGAAAAGGACGACGAGGAAAACGTTCCCTCTTCGTCTGGTACGGTAATTATTCCTTCGGAACCTAGAAGGTCAAGCAGAATTAGTCATCAACCTGATAGATACCTTGGTATTATAGAGGAAGGTTATGACTATAATGTGTTACTTTTTGAAAGTAACGAACCTACTACCTACAAAGCAGCCATTTCTAGTCCCGACTCAAAGCTATGGCTAGGAGCCATGCAATCCGAAATGGATTCTATGTACGACAATCAAGTATGGGACTTGGTTGATTTACCTAAAGAGGTACGACCTCTGCAGTGTAAGTGGATCTATAAGATCAAAAGTGGCATAGACAAACATAATGATGTTTATAAAGCTAGATTGGTGGCAAAGTTTCACTCAGTTCATGGTCTTCACTTAGACAACCCCTTCGCCCCAGTTGCCTGCTTCGATCCATAAGGATTATCTTATGTCGTTGCCCGCATTTCATATTAATGAGATTTGGCCAAATGGCTTCAAACGCCTTCTTGATGGGATTCTAGAAGAAGGCAGTGTACATGCCCAACCTGAAGGTTTTGTGGATCCCCTCACCCTAAGAAGGTATGCAAACTTAAGAGATCCATCTATGGTCCTTAAGCATAAGCATCCATGAGTTGTGGAAATCATCGTTTTCGATCATGTAATTAACAAAATGGTTGTTCACTCGAGTTCGAGGAACCGTGTTTAATACATGGTAAGTTTCGCGGGAGTAAGTAACTTTTCTAGTCTTGTATGTAGATGACATACTACTCATTGGGAATGATATTCCAATGCTCACTTCTGTAAAGGAGTGGCTAGGAACACATTTCCAAATGAAAGACTTAGGAGAGGCCCAGCGCATCTTAGGTATCCGGATCTATAGAGATAGATCTAAAAGGATACTAGCATTAAGTCAAGAGACTTATATTGATAAGATCCTTGATCGGTTCAACATGAAAGACTCTAAGAGAGGCTTTATTCCTATGGGAAGTGGGATCACTTTGAGCAAGTCAGAGTGCCCTACAAAACCCGAGGAGATTGAACGCATGAAATTGATCCCTTACGCATCAGCTGTTGGATCAATCATGTATGATATGATGTGCACTCGTCCCGACGTTGCATATGCTTTGAGCATGACAAGTCGTTACCAAGCAAATCCAGGTGAGAGTCACTGGATAGCCGTAAAAAATATCCTTAAGTACTTAAGAAGGACTAAGGATTCATTCTTAGTGTTTGGAGGCAAGACTGAGTTACGTGTAAAGGGTTACACAGATGCCAGTTTCCAAACAGATAGGGATGATATGAAATCCCAATCCGGCTACATTTATATGATGAATGGAGGAGCTGTTTGCTGGAAGAGTTTCAAGCAAAGCGTTACAGCGGATTCTACAACAGAAGCAGAGTACCTTGCAGCGTCTGAAGCTGCAAGGGAAGCTGTGTGGATTCGGCAATTTTTGGAAGGACTACAGTAGTCCCTACTGCCAAAGATCCTATCACAATTTATTGTGATAACAGTGGGGCTATTTTTCAGGCAAAAGAGCCCAAGTCTAGTAACAAGTCTAGACATGTACTTAGGAAATATCATGTAATTAGAGATTACGTGGACAGAAAGGAAATTGACATTTGTAAGGTTGGGACAGATGACAACATTGCTGATCCTTTAACCAAGCCTTTATCAAAGGCTAAGCATGATGGTCATGTCGTCACAATGGGATTGAGACGTGTGCCAGAATTCCTTTAGATTATGTAATATGTAATAATTGAATGTTGTATTAATTATTTCATATATGATAATGGCATTTATTGTTCGAGTTTTATTTTAAACTCTTTTATTTAGTTTGACTAAATTTAATACTTTGTTTATCCGAATATATTGTTGGACCCTATTCAAGTGAATAGGACGAACTTAGTATTTTGTCCCTAGTCACTCAATGAGGTGACGTCTCGAAATGACTAGATTGTAAGTCGATCGATGGTTGGTTCAGCACCATGGGGTCATGGAGATGACTGGTCGTTTACATAGACAGACTGTATGACACTCTGTCGGACAGTGACATTGTAGAGACCCTTAAATCAATTATTTGATGCCTGGTCGTGGCAGGGTCTTCTATCTTATTACTATAAGTCGATTCTTTTGACTGGCGACCGTCTATCTGAGTCGGTGCAGTTTCCGATTGGTTTTGGTTGATGTTCTAGGTCGTGCCGTAAAAGGAGGCCGATGGACTTCTTCTGGATCATGGTGATCTGCATTATACAGAGTAGATGGATCAAAAGGAATTGTCCACCCACGTTGGGTAAAAACATCTTTAGGCCACTCGAGGAGAAGTTACTGTAAATGCGTGGCCACGCTCGGAAAGAGATCTATGGTAGATTTTCCGGTCAGACAGTTACTCTCCCTATCGAGAAAACCACTATAGATATTGTCAATCGCAAGTGCGACCTGAAAGACACCTTGCGTTGAGTGGGAGATGTGATAAAGAGACAAGAGAATCAGTGACGCACACTTGTGTCAGACAAGTGGGAGATTGTTGGAGTAGGTGTCCTCCACAATAGTGCGCCACATAATAAATCTTATTAAGGAATATAATTGGGATATTTATTGACTATATATATGATTAGTCAGGTGATTAACGTAAATCAATAACGGTTGGCTGACTAGAGTTTGACGTTATTGTCGTTTGACGGCGGTGATCAACTGATCCCTTTCGGTCACACCTAAAGGATGAAATCCAAATAGTAACTAATTATTTGTATACGAGACAGTTAATTAGTACATTACATATATTCGATATGTACGAGAGTTAATTATTAGAAATTGAGTTAAGAACTCAAATTCGATTAAACTTATTTTTCAATTATGCGATAATTGACTAATAAATTTATATCGTATTTTAATACGATTAAATAAGATTTAACTTAGTAATTAATCGTTAAATTACTAAAGTAGTTGAGGTTTTGAGATAGAGGTAATTAGTTAATTATATTTACAAGGAGTTGTAAAATAAATTAACTAAGCATTGTGGGACCCATTATATATTGATATAATGGTAAAATATTACTTAAAATGTTAAGTACATATTATTTATTTAATGGAGTCATATAATTGTTATATGATCAAATTAACACTTAATTATACAAGATAATTAACCATATGATCAATAAGTATTTGTGAGACAAATATCAAAAATCAAAATGGACCTAACTAGACCAATTGGGGCCGGTTATGATGTAGTTACAAGGGTGATGATTTTGTTCTTGTTGTAACTCTTTAGTTAGCATTTGAAAGTGACATAACAAGTATAAAACAATCATCATCTTTTCTACAACACTCCACTCTAATGCATGTGAACAAATTAAACAAAAATAATAGTCCATTTGTGGACAATGTGGTCCGGCCTCATGGCCTATAAAATGAGCATTTGTGTTCATTTTATTACTACTTCATTTTGTGCTTGTTTTCTTACTTCTCTCAAAACCCTCATCTTCTTACTAAAACTCTCAAACACTAATATTTACTAAGTATTACTAGTGTAGTAATATAGTCATAATATTAGTAGAATAATATCTATCTTATTATCTAGTTAATACTAAGGGTAGATTATTTGGGTTAATCTTGGTGCAACTTAGAGGAGATCTTCTACTTTGGAGATTACTTGTATTCATCCATATTATTAGCTCAAGAACAACAAGAAGGAGTTCTTGTTGTGCCCTTATATTTTCCATATCAATGTGAGGAAATTTTTTCTCCTATATAAATGTCTTTATATTTGCATGCATGTTACATAGATCATTAAATACTAAATTAACAAGTAATTTAGCAACTAATTAGAGGAGTCTAATTAAGGTCTATGGACTTTCAATTTCTTGTAGTGCTACTTCAATGGGGTGCATGAGACCCTCAAGAATGATATTATTCAGGTCTCTGGGTGTGTTGAAGGGAATTTACCATTCAAATATTTAATGGTGCCCATTAAAACTACTAGATTGAGTGCTCAAGATTGTAAACCTCTGATTGACAAAGTTGTGACCAGAATCAGAGAGCTAGGGGTGAGAAAACTGTCTTGTGCAGGGAGACTTGTGCTCATCAAATTTGTGCTTAAAACTTTGCACACTTATTGGGCTCACATGTTCATCCTACCTTCTGGAGTCATACTAAGAATTGAAACAATCTGCAGGAATTTCCTCTGGGATGGAGGGGTTGATTACCTTAGAACCCCTTTGGTATCTTAGGCTAAAATTTGTAAGTCAAAGAGTGAAGGGGGCTGGGTATCAAGAATTATAACACTTGGAACAAAGCTGTAATGGGAAAGCTGGTTAGGTGGATCACGGCCTAACCAGATCATCTTTGGGTCAAGTGGGTCAATCATATTTACCTGAGAGGGACTACCTGGTGTGACTACATCCCTCCTACTAATACCAGTTGGCACTGGAGGAAAATCTGCCATACCAGAAACCTCTTCACCGCTGCTTATGATCAACAGATGTGGACTAATCAAATTGGTCGGGAATATTCAATTGCTAAAGGATATTCAGTATGATGTGCCCATCAGATTGATTAGTCCACATCTAGACCAAATATACCATTCCTAAACACACCTTCATTACTTGGATGTATCTTCACAAAGGGCTCAAAACTAAGGATAAGCTTAAACGTCTAGGGATTTATGAAGATAATTCTTGTGTCATCTGCGGGATAGAACAAGAGAACCTGGACCATCTTTTTTCGATTGTGAGTATAGTAGGAGAATCCTTACCCAGATTGATTCCTGGATAGGAATTCAGATCCCTGATCGGAACAATCTCTAATGGAGGCTAGGAAATGGTAGACCAAAAATTGATACAAAACTCCATTAACGCCACCATGAATGCCTGTGTATATCACATCTGGAGATGAAGAAACACTTGTATTCACGAGCACCAGATTGTTAGACCTGAAAAAGTTGTAAAGGTTATTGAAAAGGAGATGCGGATCCGTTTTCTCCCGTGATTTGTTCGTGCGACTTGCCAATGTCGATTCAGAGAGAACGATGGGGAGCTCAGGAGGTTAAAGATGATTGTTGAGGAGAGAGAGTGAGGAGTAAACAGAGTGTGTCGCTGAGAAAATGTATAAGTTTTTGTTTAATGTTTGTGTTGAGCTTAGGTCTAGTGGACCTTATTCGATATTGTAATTTGGTACTATTTTCCTAGTACTGGTTTTGATTGGTTCGATCTTATAATATAACTTACATTTCATAAAAAAAAACACAAATGGGTTTCAAATTTATTCTTTTAAAAGAGTTTTAGAAAAGGAATTTTCTACTTTCATTTTGCGAAAATGGATTTATGTTACTCTTATTCTGGATTTCGCGTTTGGTTGGATGCTAAGACTCGTTGTTGGAGACGTCTAATAACTAGTTCTGCGCCTATCAGTGTATAAATTCCTTTTGATCTTTTCTTTGCTTTCGAATGTTAGTATTCTTGTTTGCACGACAAGAGCTATTTCGTTCCACTGAAAGAGACTGACACCTTCGAAAACTTTTCGTATACATTTTTGGAAAAAGGTCTTGTTTTGAAATACCATTTTTTGTAAATGTTTTGAATGTCAATTTTAAGAAACCGATTTTTGTTCTTGTAACTTTTGTTTTATGCTTTCAAGTTTCGAGGACAAACGTTTTAAAAGGAAGGATTATTGTAACACCCTCGATTTTATATTAATGGGTAATTTATTAAAGTCGTAAATTTTATAAAATTCTCCTTAACTTTTATTGATTAAAATATTTTAAATCGATAATTTATTTTTTGTGGCTTTAAATTAATGTTAAATTGAATTTAGTTTAGTTGAGTAGAACCGTCTCATTTAAGTCTGTTATCAGTCCATAATCGGACTCTACGAGAAAATTCAAGTAGGCCAACCCAATATGAGATTTGCGTCTTTTATTATTCACCTTATGAATTCAAACCTATCATAAAACTCCACCTCCCTCCTCCATTTTTCAGCATACTTCTTCTTTTTCAACACAAAAAACAACATTAAAACCTCCATGACTCAAAATCTTAAGACGGATCTCATTTCTTCATTTCTCAACGGAACTTCATGATTTTTACACTATCCTTCTTCTCTCATTCTCCTCTTTCTATTCATACCATAAAATCTCATATTCCTCCAACTTTTTATAAAACCTACTTTCTCTGTTCCATTTGATTGTATACGTTTACTGTCCAGACATTAATCATAAGTTAGTAGCATCTTTAATACAACTTCTAATATATAACATAAAAGATAGTCATGTGAGATCATGTTTAAATTGTCTTACCGAGTACAATATTAATATCAATTTTTTATAATTTTTAATAATATGTAACTAAAGATATAAATAAAAGAAATTAGCATTGGTATACGTGAAAAAGCAATCGTCTACAATCAAATGAAACGGAGGAAGTATCTTTTAAATCTAATCTTAAGACGAGTATAACTTCTTCGTTTCTCAACCGATTTTAATTATGTTTAGTGTTCCGGAGTCTTCTCACCGTCCTCCTTCTTTCCAAGTAAGAAAAGATTGAATCTTTAAATTTTTTAAGAAAATTTTTCCAGAATTTCGGTATTATCTCTGTACTGTGTTAATTGTCGTCAAAAGGTGTAATGTTGAAGATTTGGGCCAAGGAATCCGCAGATGTCGATTGCTAGCTTGGAGATCGGTGTTTGGAAATGCTAAAAAGGTAAAGTTGACGGAATACTCGATATCACATTTTTATGTGTTTCTTATGTGTTTTAGGGTAGTAATTATGATAAAGATGAGGTCTTTGCTAGTTAGTGTCATGAATTCAAGTTCTTACATGTTGAATTTGAAAATTTATGATTCACGTGTCTTAATATTGTGGAAGTTGGTGTTTTATATGCTAATGTTCCTTCTTATTATGTAAATATGCTTCAAAATTGCTAATATTGGTTTAATTGGTCCTTTAATGTTTGTGTTGAATATTTTTATTTCCATATGATGATTGGAATAATGATTGGTGATGAATGTATGTTGGAAATATAAATGGGTTTGAGTTTTGGGGGATTGAAGAAGGAAAAATGGTGAATCTCGGATATAGTGGTCCCCAGCCGGTCGATCGATCAATCACCGGTTAGCCGACCGGTTGGGAACCTCCTGTGTTATTTTGGGTGAAAATGTGTACCGTTGGTCTTAGTATGTGGACCGGCCGCGACTTAGCTGACCGACTGGGAACCCTTGATGTGTTGTTGGAGTTTTTATTTTAACAATGAATGTTTAGTTTTTCCTTATTATCGTCCATACATAAATGTGTCATACTTTGACATCATACACATATCCTCCTACTTTGATAAACTGATT
The DNA here is from genome assembly GCA_022085475.1 of Heliosperma pusillum. Lineage (NCBI taxonomy): Eukaryota > Viridiplantae > Streptophyta > Magnoliopsida > Caryophyllales > Caryophyllaceae > Heliosperma > Heliosperma pusillum. The sequence continues at coordinate 12,847 of JAIUZE010012086.1, read as the reverse complement.
GGATTCGTTCTGTCATAGAAAAGGTTTCTTTTAAGGAATACGGTACTGTTTCATTGGAAATATCCAAATCACGTACATAGCTAATAACAATTTTGCGATTATTTAAAGGTGCTCTTACCATGCTTATAGAGTTTACGCATGTGACAACAATTGACCAATTGGATAGTCCAATTTTGCAATAAATTGAGATTAATCGCATGTTGCACTCACTTCAATATTATCCACTCTTGTAAATGTAAATGATATTTTGAATAACATGAAGAAAAGTCTTCAAGAGATTCACACTATTTGTTTATTGAAGCAAAGAAGGATGTGAAAGTGAGTGGGAGATAAAAGAAGATACCCTAATAGTATGGATTAGATGAAGATAATATCTACATAATAGATAAGCTAGTTTCACTATCTTGGTATAATATACCATATATGGATCACTTCTTTGTAAATTGTTTACATGAATTGATAAAATTGTACGATGTCTAACTTAAGAAAGGTTTGAACTTTATGTCTAAATGAAGCTAGAGTATCAACAATTTCAATAGGGTCATTTGTACCTAAATTTAATTTGATGATTTTTTAAGTTGTACTCAAATAAGCGTTGTTTCGTACAAACTTTACAGGAATGTAATATTCTTATCTGTGTTGAACACATAAAGCATCACTTAAAGTGATTTAAACACAAATGTTGTATCTAAACCTATGACGAGTTGGTTGATGGTTATGACTATACCATTTAGAGGTATTTTACATTCTTCACGTAAACTAAATATCAAATCTATAATGTAGATCATAAAGGCTCTAAATAAAGTGAACCCGATTATTTTTACCTCAAACATAGTCGTTTAACATATAAACGTTAAGCACATTGAGAGACTTATGTACATAAGGCATCTCACACAATTTTGATTAAGAATCTTATGGGATGTGTGTGCATACGATGTGTGCTCTTTTGTTGAAAAGAAACACTAAATTGTGAGGTAGTTGGCCTTATACATCCTGATTTGTAAGAACCAATGGAAGGTTATAATTACTTTCACTACTTTTACCGTAGTGTTAAGTAGATATGAAACTATCTACTTAATAAGACATAAAAGTGACGACTTTGAAACTTTCAAAAAGTCTCAAAATGAAGTAGTAACCAGAATCACAACAAACTTCTAAACGCTGTGATATGATTTTAATGGGTAATATCAAAGTAATGACTTTGATAGTCAGTTAATAGATTGTGGTAGAGTATCCCAAAAACCTTCTCCTAGGCACACCATAATGCATGGTGTGGTCAAAAGAATGAACCAAACTTTATACGATATAGTTTGGGATTATTAGCAATTTGTCATCTAGTTTTCTCACTAAGAGATAATAACCCGACTATAGTAACCAAATTGATTCCGTATGAGACATGGAAAAGGAGAGTCCCTTACTCGTCAGTTATTTACATTTGGGATGATATAATGCTTATGTCCAGAACCATTCTAACAAAAGCGATAGTTCCCATATCTAAGAAATAAATATTTGTAGGTTATCCACGTGGTTATTACTCCTAATACGAGAACAAGGCGTTTTGGCTCCTAATAATGTCTTTTAGAGAGATAGTTTTTTATAAAAGGACAAAGTGGGTGAAATTTTTGAACTTACACAAGTTCAAGAGCCACAAACTGAGAATGCGACGTAGGAAAAGTTCCTTCCTCAGAGTCAATGGTTATAAGTGGATAATATTTTGCGTCAATTTGAGAAAGTGGCGTATCTTCAATGTGACAACCCTCGCGAATGCGGAAATATAAAACAAATAAGAATGAGAATTATATTGCGGAAATAGGTAGTTTTAAAAAACTTTTATACATGCAAGTTAAATAAAACGAGGAGTGTCAAAATGTTATAACTAAGTACAGAAATACAACAAAGAGACGGGGTCTCTTAAATGTTAGCAAAGAACAAGTGTTTAGCAAAACTAGCTAAAATCGTCTAGAGGTGAAACTTCCAGGGACAACGCCCGCTAGCTCACACCCGACCCCACAACATTCATATCCCAAAAAGGCATCCAGAGCAAGCACCTGTTTCATTAGTCATGAACACAGAACGCCACAGTCAGTGGGGAGTAACTCCGGGTTCTCCCAGCCATATCACATTAAACGTACATATAAGGAAATACAACAGTAAAGCATGCATATATATACATACATGTGAGTTGCGATAAGAATAGATAGGCAATTCTATAGATAATGATAAGAACATAAGAGGCACCAATCCGAATCCATCATGATATTCAAAGACTCGGGGAAGACACTCTTAGGCAACCGAATACGCTCATTAGGGCTTACATCTCACCGTTAGCGGTATAAGTTTGATAAGATTGAGACTCGACAAACAAACCATGCCAAGTCATTCAATGGTTCAATCATATAATCATTCATGTAATCATCCATCCAAACACACCGACACAATGACAACATCTCTCACGGTAAATGAAACGCACTAGCATCGTGTACAATAGCAAGACAAGCCAATGGAAGTCCACAGGATAAGACGTTTCCCTGAACCGTATACGATAAGACTTTTGTATACTCATCACCAGACAAACACATTCACGACTAAGACGTTTTCCCGGAATCATGTACGTAAGACGTTTCCTACACACAAGACTCTAATCCTCTCGTAGGGACGACGCTATAATACGGTCCTCGTCTAAACCTGCCAGACTCTCGAATAAGACATGTTTCCGATTCCGACATGTGGTAAGACGTTCCCATCCAAGACTCGGTCAATCATAGACCCGGTACCCTCCAATTCGGTCAACCTTTCAAGAAATAGGCGGAAAGAGATCATAGTCAAAAGTCCAAGCTAGTAGCTACAATGCAATAACACACCTTCCTTCGCAAGTATACAAACATTTGACGTCGGGTGTTGGGGTGAGTCCGACCAACTCATTGTCGTTCGCCTCCGAACACGTCGTCATATCCCCACTAAACCGTCTACGCATCAAGGATAACCCCCATCGTCTCGCGCCATTCCATCTAACGAGTATAAGGTATGCCGGGAAATGAGAGTTCATAGCACAAAATCATTAGTTCTCACTCATAACAATATGTAAAACCGGCTCAAAGTGGGAACATACCAAACCGCACAAAACATGGATACAAGCGAATGAGAAATATCATAATCCAAACCTGAATCATACTCTGCTACATAGCATTAGACAAGTTTTTTAAGAGGCATAATAAATAGGAACATAGATACCTCCTCTCCAAAACAACAGTTTGGAAACTAACTAAAACAAGGGTCCACTTCAAACGGTCATAACTAGAGTTCTAGATATGCAAATGCAGAAATTCCAAGTCGAGGGGATAGCTTATCCTCTTACGGTTCCAACGAATGGTCACAAGCCCAAAACAAGCAAGTAACGAAGGAGATATGATCATTCTACGAAAAAGGGTCAGTGCAGTGAAACTGCACAAGTCACGACCGTGACTTGTATTTCACGACCGTGAAATGAGGTTTCACGACCGTGACATGCCATCTCACGCCCGTGAGATGTGTGACCAATTCACCCGAGAACCTTCAACATAAATTCAATCCTTTTATTTCCAATTCTCATAATTCATTTCTAATAACTATCAACAATCAATATTCATCATCAACAATCATCACATAACAACAATCATCATTCATAACATGAATCCTAAGCTTCTAATCGTATTCTAAATACGATTTCTAGCATATAAAGCATGTAAAACACGTAAATGATACCGAGTAACCCTTCACCGTTACCTTTTCGCGTCTTTAAACGGTTACTAAGCTTTCCTAATCTCCACCTACATAATATTAGATAATAAAAGATGAATATCATTCACCTTGAGAAAGACGGATAATTTAAAAAGAGAGAAAGACGGTAATTTTATTACTAATACGGATAGAGGAAGATAAGAGGGGAAGAATAAGACGAACTTACGAGAATTTGAGCGAGTAACGAAGGAGTAGTGACGATTTGAAGACGGATCAAAAATGAAGTTTAGGTTTTGGTGTTTATGGTGAGGAAGAAGAAAATGTGTTTGTGATTGTGTAGAATGAATATTAGGTTAAGGAGTAAGAGGGAGTATAAGTAAAGGGTGAGTCGGAAAAGTCAACGAAAGTCAACGGCGGCTCAAAAGTCAAGAAAAGTCAAAGACGACTCAAAAGTCAAGAAAAGTCAAACTCGACTCAAAAGTCAAGAAAAGTCAAACTCGCCTTAAGACGGGATTTTCATGGAATCTCGCAGAAATTCCAAATACGAACTCAGAATTTCTAAATTCGACTCGAAACATAAAAATCTTAATTAAATCTTAAAATTACTGTTAAGATTTCGTAAAATATTTCTACTAGAAAAATAGGGTACATTTCCGGGTGTTACATTCAAACCACAATAAGGCTTCTATATAGTCGTATCCCTATGTGAAGACATGATACCGTGCATTCTTGCACATGATATGACTTGGATGTAAACATAAGATGTTTTCAAAGTTAATTTGTAGCATGAGGTTTGCACCAAATTAGAATGGTATGATCCTTGTCTTTAAAAAAACATAATATGTTTCAAATATTGAGTTGGTTGCAAAAGGTTTGCACCAATACAAGTGGCGTAAGTCAATCAGACATTCTTAGCAAGGTTGCCCCTCATAATGATGGGATTTGACAAATGGATGATAAAACTATCTTCTTGAATGAGATTCATGAAGAGAGAGTTCTATTAATCTTATAAATGCTGAATTCATTTATGATGTCATACACACGTCAGTTTTTTAAAACCATGGGTTTGATCATGTAGTTAGACAAGATGATCTTACTCGAAGGGTCGAGGAACCATGGTTATAAATGGAGTTTAGTGGGAATTTAAGGTGAATTTTTTACTCCTATATGTACTTGACATATTTAGTGACTAGAAATGTTTTCGGTTGAAAACATGGGAGAAGCACGTTGCATCTAAAGTATCCAGATCTATAGAGATAGATTTTAATGGATGATTATTATTTCGTTAAGAGACTTATACGATAAGATTCTTTACTTGTTCAAATTGTTGAACACATGATTTAATCACATATGCTTCCACTGCAAGATTAATCATATATCCTTAGATGTGTTCTCGTCACGACTTGTCATGTTTTAATATGAAACGTCACTACCAATCAATTTATAGTAACGGTCACTAGATTATGATCAAGAGTATCCCCAAATATTTGAGAATTATTGTGGATTTATTCTTGTAGTTTGGAGATATTTCTGAATTTCGTGTAAGGGGTTACAGAGTAGCATTCCTGTTCATATAAGGAGTTATACGCACATGGAATTACATTAATAAGGAGCTACATGCATATAAATTGTTATCTGCATATAGAATAATGCGTATAAGGAGTTATACATGCATAAAATGTGTTATAAGGAGTAATACATATAAGATGTCATATATATGATTTATACGTATAAGAGTTATATGTATAAATCACGAACGAAAGCTGAGTACACTGCAGCATTCGATGTTGTACAAGAGGCAGTTAGGATTCAGGTTTAAAAGGAACTAACGTAGTCCTTTAAAAACCGTAGTTCATATCCCAATACATATTGTAATGACAGTGAGAGTGTTTTTATATGCTAAGCCATCATCCTACCTGAGCAGGCTCCGCTTCAGCCAATCTGGTATTACAAACCAGACTCGCAAGGGAATATGGGCCGAGTACCTAGATTGAAGGCTCATGCTCATATTCGTTTTTTCAAGCTATAGAGCCTAGTCTAGAAGTTGTCTAGACAAGTACTTACAAGCGTTCTGCGTAATAAAGGATTACATGAAACAAAAGGAAATGGCAATGAAGTGATGCAAACGTTGGTGATCTTTCAGTTGAAAATGTTAGCTCAAGGTAGACATAATGGTCACGTTATCTCAATATGATTGAGACGTAGATCGATATTGCTACTAAATATGTAATATGTAAATATTGGATAAAGTATAAATATATCATATATATGATAATTACATTTATTGTTTGAGTTCTTGATTAAAGAACTTCTCATTTAGTTTGACTATATTTTGGTACCTTGTTTATCAAAATAGGTTGGGTGACAACGTTGAATACTATTCAAGTGAATAGGATGAACTTATTATTTTGTCCCTAGTCACTCAATGAGGTGACGTCTCGAAATGACTAAATTGTAAGTCGATCGATGGTTGGTTCAGCACCATGGGGTAATGAAGATGACTGGTCGATTACATAGACAGACTGTATGACACTCTGTCGACCAATGACCATTTGTAAAGTCCCTTAAATCAATTATTGATGCCTCGTCGTGGCAGGGTCTTCTATCTTATTCCTATGAGTCGATTATTTTGACAGGCGACCATTTATCTGAGTCGGTGCAGTTTCCGATTGGCTTTGGTTTTTGTCCTAGGTCGCGTCGTGAAAGGAGGTCGATGGGCATTTATTGGGTCATGGTGATCTTCATTATACAGAGTAGATGGGTGAACAAGAATTATCCACCCACGTTGGGTATAAAACATTTTTCGGCCACTCGAGGAGTAGTTACTGGAAAAGCGTGGCCACGCTCGGAAAGGGTCTATGGTAGATGTTCCGGTCAGACAGTTACTCTCTAGATCAAGAAAGCCACTCATGATATAATCATTCGCAAGTGCGACCTGAAAGACACCTTGCGTTGAGTGGGAGATGTAATAAAAGTGACAAGAGAATTAGTGACGCACACTTGTATAAGACAAGTGGGAGATTATTGGAGTAGGTGTCCTCCACAACAGTGCGTATACATAATAAATCTCATTAAAGGAATGTATCCAGGATATTTATTGGCTATATTACTTAGTTGATCAACGTATATCGGTAACAATTGGCTAACTAGAGTTTGACGTTACTGTCGTATGACGACGGTGATCAACTGATCCCTTTCGGTCACACCTAAAGGAACGAGCCACAAATAGAGAACTAATTATATGTATAAGATACAGTTTAATTAGTCCCTTGTATAAGACTTAACGTTAGTCGATTAAGTTTTGATAGAGAGAACGAGTTTTTAACTCGCAACATCGGAAATTATTATTTAATTAAGAAATAATTGAATAATAATTTGTTATGAGACGGGATTGAGTAATTAAATTTTAATTCACTAAAATTGTACTAATTGACTAATTTTATTAGTGTTAGTACAAGTCATATATATATGTAAGACTACATATAAATATGTCGAGTGTTACTAGACAAAATAAATTGGGAAACACTTAAATTATATAAGATAATTAAGTGGATGATTACACATATTTGCAAGACAAATATTAGAATCAAAATGGACCGATAATGAGGTAACATAACCGACCAAGACAAGAGTGGGAGGCCACATGATTGATTTGCTTTTTTCTTTTGTTCTTTCCAACTAATATCTTTTCCCAATTTCTCTTTTGTTCTTATTCATGCTCTTAATCATTTCAAGCATGCTAACTAGCACACTCCACTCTTCCTTTCCTCTCTCCTTGGCCGGCCCGCATGTTGTTTTATGAGTAAATTTTGCTCATAATCAACTTGCTTGTGCATAAGTGAAAAGGTTCACTACTTATCTCTCTAAAACACTAGAAATCACTACTAATTGTTAGTAATACAAAATCTAGTATTTACGTAATATTACCAAGAGTTAGTGATATATTTTATTCATATTCAAAGGGTTGTATTTGTAGTATCTAGTAAATACTACTTATACAAATTTGAGGTAAGTTCTTGGTGCAACTTGAAGGAGACTTTCTAAATTGAAAGTTGGGTTCTTGGAGGATCTTGCCAAGCTTTGTAGATGTTCTATTATACAACAAATGTTGTTGTACTTGTATTTCCACTATTATGTAAGGAAACTTCTACCTTTTATATAATGCCTTTATATTTACATGCATGTGACATAGATCTTTAAATAACTAAATTAACAAGTAATTTAGGAATCTAATTAAAGGAGTCTAATAAGGTCTATGGACTTTCACTTCTAACGGTCATATCTTGAGTTCTAGGGTTGTGATATTCAAGGATAAGTGGAGATAACAACTTGTGATTTTAGCTTTCCAACGTCAAGTCGCACGCATGTCTTATTTGTCCAAGAAACGAGAGAGTTATGACCTTCTAAAGTTTTTGTTGCAGAAAAAACCACACTATGGCAAAGTTTCGGCATACTGTCAAAACATTTGCAGCCTGCCAAAACAACTAGAAACGGAAAAAAAAGACTTCCGTCTTTTGATTTTTGAAGGCCCATTTTTTTTATTTTCGCTTAGGGTGTTGTGCACCAATATAAATTCCCTAAAGTTTAAGATTTAGAAGACCACCTATCATCTCATATTAGACTACTCTCATATTTGACTAAGTATTTTGTATTAAGACTAAGGTCTTTAATGTTTTGCTTGTAATGAAGACTATGGAAGGCTAATTATGGAAGGCTAATTTTGTTTTTTCTTGATGTAATTTCGTTAAAGCTACTATCTTTCGGTATTGTATGACCTTCTTGATCCCTTTTCACTTAACTCATTATACTTTCCTTAATTTATTTTTTTATATTGAGTAGTTTTTGTGTGTGACTTGATCAATCTTGCATATTAATTACTTGACTATTGCATTTGATAGAAACATTGTTTAATTTCTCTAGTAATTCTTGGAGCAAACTTGTGTTGGTGTCATTTTGGTTTAAAGAAGGCACCTGGGTAGGATTGTATTTGTGTTACCAATTTTTCATGGGTTAATCATTGTTGGTTTCATCCTAGCATTAGTTAGTTGAAAATCATTAATGCTCTTTTGTTGATATGCATTTATGCTTTAATAGTGTGTGTCTTCTTAAGCAAGATAGAATTTGGATCGTTTGATTCAACGTTTACTACTATCTTTTTGACTACTTGTTTTGGGTAAGTGGACTAAGGTAGAAATTAATGGGTTATCTATGGTGAAGGTAGTATGCTAAGACAAAGTTACAACAAGCTTTCTCAATCATTTAAATCCTTGCATATTTAGTGTTTGTGTGATTGTTTCATTGGAAAAATCTCATCTTTTTCTATTTTAATCTTTCAACTTTTATCATCTTTTCATATATTTTTCCTATACATGTTGATCATTGTTTATATCATAGATTGTGAGTAGATGACAATTAGTAACTATTAGTTAATCATTACCTTCTTAATTAAGTCATTAGTTATTTAATTATTGTTTAGTAAGAGTTTAAGTCTAGTTTAGTTTTAATTCCGCCTTTCTTAGGGTTCGACCCTTTGCTATTATTGTACTACCATTTAGTTAAGCATTAGCTGAATTTAGTTAAGATATTATAAATATTTTAATTTGATAGGTTAATTTGGTAGTTTAACGACCCTAGTAATCGCCTTGTCACACACTTTAAATAAAATTCTCACTCATGATCTCTAGTGTGCTAATGCTTCTTATTCAACTCAACAAGAGTCATTGCATTAACAATTAGTATACCCAAAGATGACTTTTATCAAATGTAACATGAAAATTAACTCAAATGACTCAAGGGATCTACGAACTATTGAGCTTTAACAAGATCTTCATTGTAACAACCGCAAATGTACCCTATTTTTATAGTAAAAATATTTTACGGATACTTTTCAGCGAAATTTAGATTTAGTTTAGAATTAAATTTCCCGTGTCAAGTTTAGAATTTCCGAGTTCGTTTTCGGATTTTACGCGAGATTTCGAGTAAGTTACGTCTTAAGACGTTCATGGGCTTTTGTCATGATTTTTCCACTTACTCCTCATATACTCCCCTTTACCCAAAACTCCCTCACACTCAACATCTCCTTCTTCTTCACCAAGTAAACCCAAAACTGTAACCTCCATCTTTGATCGATCTTATTATCATCTCTACTCCTTCAATTCTCGCTCAAATTCACTCAAGTTCGTCTTATTCTTTCCCTCTCATCGTCCTCTATCTTAATTGGTAATAAAATTACCGTCTTTCTCATTTTTCAATTTATCCGTCTTTCTCAAAGGTGTATTATATTCATATTTTATTATCTAATTGTAGGTGGTGACCTCCAAGACCCCGACAAAGACTACTTCTTGATAGAAGAGGACATCAACGCGGATTGAAGACGCGAAAAGGTAACGGTGAAGGGTTACTCGATATCTTTACGTGTTTTAACGTGTTTTCTATGTTAGTAATCGTATTTAGAATAAGATTAGTAATCATAGGAATTGTGTTGTTGATGATGGATGTTGTTAGTTGATAATCGATAATGAGAATTGATGATTTGTGATGTTAGATGATGTTTATTGTTTGATAAGCCTTAGTGAATTGGTGAATTTCGTGTGATATTGACCCCAGTCGGCCGACCGGCAGCCGGTCAGCTGACCGGCTGGGGAGTGGCTGATGTGAAATTGTGTTACGTAAATACTTTGGTGCAATATAAGTCTCAGCCGCCCGACCGGCAGCCGGTCAGCCGACTGGCTGAGACACATCTCAATTTGACTTCATATTCTTGTATGACTTTGGTCCCAGTCGGGTAGCCGGCAGCCGGTCCCCTTGACCGGCTGGGACACGCTGCTCATTCAAATGTTTTCGAATGTTATATAGGTGCCAGCCGGGTAGCCGGCAGCCGGTCCCCTTGATCGGTTGGCACCCGCTGCCATTTCAATTGCAAGTCTTACTTACGTTTTCATTTATAATATTTACGATGGTTCGTTTATCGTATAAATTTACGTAATGACTTTAAATATTAATGTTTTGAATATATGATATTCCATTCGCTTGTATTGCATGTTTTGTGACGGTTTTTCATATATCCCACTTTGAGTCGATTTTACACATGTTACGGTTTGAGCACTATTTGTTATGTGCTTTGTACTCTCATTCCTTGGCTACCTCCATGTTCGTAAGGCTGGAATGTCGGAACGGGGAGTGTATCCTTACTGCTTAATTACATGTGTTAGTGGGCATATGACGACGTTGTTGGGAGGCGAACGCTTTGCGTTGATCGACCTGGCCGTCAAATGTTGTATACTTGCGAGGTGGTGTCATTGCATGTAGCGTACCACTTGTTATGAGGCTTGTGCTCTTTTCCGCCTCTTTCGTGAAGGTTGACCGAATTTGGGGTACTCGGCGTCTATGACTGACCGAGTCTTGGATGCGAAATGTATATCGCATGTCGAATCGGAAAATGTGATTCCGAGAGTATGGCCAGATTTAGACTAGGACCGTATTATGATCGTCGTTCTATCAGAAGGAAATTAGTCTACATATACGAAATGTATTGAATCGTGTATGCGTTCAGGGCAATGTTTTATCCCGTGGATGCCATTTTAATCATACTTGCATGTACACGGTGCTAGTGCGTGTCATTTACCGTGAAAGATGTTGTCAACGTATTGTACGTTTGGATGGATGGTTATATGATTGATTATTTGTGATCTTTGGATGACTTGGCATGGGTTGTTAGTCGAGTCTCAATCTTATCAAACTTACGCCGCTAACGGTGAGATGGAAGCCCTAGTGAGTGTATGGTTGCCTAAGAGTGTCATTCCCGAGTCTATCTATAACATGATGGTTACGGTTTTGTACTTCTTGTACCTATATCCTTACATATTGAATTGTCTATTTATCCTTCTCGTATTTCACATGTATATCTATATATATGCATGCTCTACTTTCGTATTACAGTTTAAGTATGTTTATTGTGATATGTCTGGGAGAACCCGGAGTTACTCCCCACTGACTGTGGCGTTCATGTTTTTCATGGATGAACAGGTTGTTTGATTGGATGGCTTTTTGCTTGTGGTATTTTGGGTTCGGGTGTGAGCTAGCGGGCGATGGCCTGGATGAATCACCTCTAGACGTTGTTTACCTAGTTTGCTAATAACTTTGTTACTTGATAACTTTTCGAGAGACTTCGTCTCTTTGTAGTATATTCTACTTTGGTTTGTAATTATTTGACATTCCTCGTATTTCTATCTTGCATGTAAAAAGTTTTAAAAACACCGTATTTTCCGCTAATTAAATCACATGCTTGTATGTCTTATTTCCGCATTCGCAAGGGTTGTCACATTCATTACCTTTTGCATTTTTTCCAACTTTCATAAGAACTTTGATCATCGTGGGATACATAACATTAAAACTCGTGATTGATTTATAATGAGAACCCCAATGAGTATCTCTCAGCCTACTTAATCCATGTTTTTTATTCAACCCTTTTCCACTTACAATTTCATTCAATCCTAAAGCTTTCAACACTTCTGAGCTTGAAAATCCCTTACCATTTCTAGGTTTTTACAAGATTGTCCAATAACATTACGCATAAATCCAAGTTGTTGAAAAAAGGATGCACAATCACAATTCTCTTTCGCAATCGCAACAAAGGTCAATTGAAGTTGGTGTGCAAAACAATGAACATAAAAGGCGGAGGGATCATTTCTTATTATCAAACTTTAAAGACCATTAGATTCACCTCCTATGTTACTGACCCGTCATATGCTTGACCACAGAGCAATTTATGATCACCAACTAATGTCTTAATAGCTTCCATAAGTGTTAGACTAGTAGTATCGTCAATCTTCACAATACTAAGAAATCTTTCACACACCTTCCCTATTTTTTAAACATGCCTCAAACAAATAGCCAATTGCTACTTATGAGACACATCACTTGACCCATCGACTAAAAGAGAAAATAAACTTATCAAGATCATCAATAATCAACTTAGTAGTCTCTTTGGAACAAAACTTGATGAGATATTTTTTAGTATTTTTAGGGATGTTGGTTTGTGGTTCTTTGGTGCCTTGGAGAGAACAACTTTAGAATGGTATCATTTTTTTTGGCAAGCAACTTTAAATGTTCAAGAAAATTACTCTTGTTA
>JAIUZE010012084.1:0-60499 GCA_022085475.1 Heliosperma pusillum | reverse complement strand
GGGATTTGTCTTCAAGTAAGGTTGTATGTAATTAATGAATTAGCCTTAGTAGATAGGAGGCGATATGATATTTGAATATGATTTATATGCAATTAGTCACATGATAGGATGTTTTTCCCGTGACTGTTTGATTGTATGATATATGTCGTGTTGACTAAGTACCCATAGAGAATTATGAGTATATGGCGTCTTGACCATTCTAATTCTAAATGAGTATCTTGGACCATGACATGATAGGCAGTACTATCTTTAACGAGTATATGTTCACCACTGATAGCTTCTGTGTCACTGACTTGGGCCCTTTGATACCAAGCCGGGGGCATGGCTGCCTAATTGCTTCCACTTTGGGAATGGAGCCAGCTTAAGTACTAGCCATCTCTGCTTAGGGGGTCGCCTAGTAGAGGTTCTCATGTACGGTTATGTCATGGGACGGGGAATGGAATAGCTGTTGTCGCTAGGTCTGATCAGTCTAGGACTAGGATGTTTTCCTACCTTGTGGTATAGCCTCGAGTTACAGAAGTCGACTATCGGCCGTGCTAAGAACTTATGCCTGTTTGTAGAAGTATTGGTCTTTCATGTTTGTATGATTCTATGAATATTAGAAGGTGAGATGCAAGCCGGCTAAGGTTGATAGAGTTTGGATTACCGGTTGTTAACTGATTCACATGATTACGTGTTGATTAGGGTTTGAGTGTATCATGGCCATGTTAATGGTAACCTCTGAGCTAGCATACCAGCTTCCCTACCTCGTGTTATAGTTTATTATCGGATTCACATGATAGCTTTCATATGCTAGGTTATATGTTAGTTAATTGTTCATAACATGAAAAGCATATCATATATGTTAAGGTTTTGTATTTTTCATGTACATTGCTTTTATGTTATTCATGTTTAATTAAACTCGACATTTCGTAGCTGGGAGAACTCGGAGTTACTCCCCACTGACTGTGGCTTCCGTGTTTATATTTAATGCGGTTGGCAGGTTTGTGATGCATACATTGGGTACATTGACGAGCTAGCGAGCGAAGTATTTACCTTGGACCTATATTTGGTTCTTTAGGATTGTATATTATTATACACTCTTTTATTTCTGTATTTATACGGGAGATATGTCTCCCGTCTTTTACATTTCTTTTGTATAATATTATTTCCGTTTTGTAAGGAACCTTTTTATTTAAGACACCTTTGTTATGTATTCTTATCTTTTATGTATTTAAATAATTTTTTTTCTTTCCGCAAATTTGAGGGTGTTACATTTTTCATTCCCGTCGATTTCATTGTGCTAGACATGGCTGAAGATTCGCAAATCCCTATTATTTTAGGAAGGCCATTTCTACACACTGCGGGAGCAGTAATCGATGTCAAGAATGAAAAATTAACACTAGAAGTAAGTGATGATAAAGTCACCTATAACTTAAACAGTGCAATGAAAAGCCCCATGCTTGAATAGCCTTGCTGTTTCCTTGATATTGTCGACTCAATTATTGATGAATCTCTGTATCCATCAATAATTGAGGATCCTTTATAAGCAATCTTATTGTTAGAGGATATCTCTGAGAACGACAATTTTGAGATCAGTGAGCTGGAAAAGGACCTGACTGGAAAAGAGATACCGTCAGAAGAGGTTGAAGAGTTCATAAGCTTAATTGATACTCCTGCCAAGGCAGAAGTACATAAACCTGAACTAAAACCTCTTCCCTCAAATCTAAAATATGCCTTTTTAGATGAATCTGAATATTGCCCAGTCATAGTGAGTGCTCTCCTAGATGAAAATCAGTTAACCTCACTATTGACTATCTTGAAAAAACATAGAAAGGCAATAGGATATAAACTTGAAGATTTAACAGGCATAAGCCCCGACTTTTGCATGCATAGAATCAACTTAGAAGAAGGCCAAAAACCTTGCGTTCAAGGTCAACGCCGTCTTAATCCCAACATGCAGGAAGTAGTTAAAACTGAAGTTATGAAATTGCTAGATGCTGGCATAATCTATGCAATCTCTGACTCTAAATGGGTTAGCCCTGTTCAAGTTGTTCCCAAGAAAGGAGGAACAACAGTAGTCAAAAATGAGAAGAATGAGCTCATCCCCATAAGGATTGTGACGGGATGGCGTATGTGCATTGACTACAGAAAGTTGAATCAATCAACTAGAAAAGATCACTATCCTCTACCCTTCATTGATCAAATGCTAGAGAGGTTAGCTTGCCACAAATATTTCTGTTACCTAGATGGTTAATCAGGATTTTTCCAAATTCCTATCCACCCTGAGGACCAAGAGAAAACAACCTTCACCTGTCCCTATGGTACTTTCGCTTATCGCAGAATGCCATTTGGCTTGTGTAATGCACCTGCCACTTTCCAGCGTTGCATGACTAGTATCTTTTCAAATTTTGTTGAAACTATCATGGAAGTATTTATGGACGACTTTAGCGTCTATGACATTTCCTTTGATAATTGTTTGACAAATCTATCCAGAGTTCTAAAACGCTGTGAAGAAGTCGACCTTCTTCTCAATTGGGAAAAGTGTCACTTCATGGTGAACGAAGGTGTAGTTTTATGACACATTGTTTCAGAAAGAGGTATAGAAGTGGATCGAGCTAAGATCCAAGTTATTGAACAACTGCCACCACCTGCTAATGTAAAAGGAATCAGGAGTTTCCTTGGCCACGCCGGTTTCTACCGGCGATTTATACAAGATTTTTCAAATATAGCCAAGCCCCTGACTGAGCTCCTTTTCAAGGATGCATATTTTAATTTCACAAATGAATGCCTTGAGGCATTCAACAAAATCAAACGTGCTTTGATCACCGCACCTATAATTCAGTCACCTGATTGGAATCTGCCCTTTGAACTGATGTGCGATGCGAGTGATTATGCCGTAGGAGTTGTTTTAGGACAAAGAAAGGAAAAGTTCCTTCATGCAATTTACTATGCTAGTAAAACCTTAGATCCTGCCTAAATCAACTATGCCACCACTGAGAAAGAACTTCTTGCCATTGTCTATGCCTTAGACAAATTTCGCTCGTACCTAATAGGATCAAAAGTCATTGTTTACACTGACCATGCTGCCTTGAAATATCTGTTTTCAAAGAAAGAGGCAAAACCTAGACTTATCCGATAGATCCTACTCCTTCAAGAGTTTGATTTAGAGATCTGGGATAAGAAAGGAGTAGAGAATGTAGTCGCTAACCATCTCTCAAGGATAAGAGTAACTGAAATAGGATTACCAACGCCAATTAATGATTCGTTCGCTGATGATTCATTAATGGCAATTGCAGACTCTTCTCCTTGGTATGTTGATATTGCCAATTTCCTTGTCAGTCGCCAGCTACCCTCTGACCTTTCTTATAACCAAAGAAAGAGATTTTTGCATGATGCAAAATTCTTTGTTTGGGATGACCCCTATCTTTTCAAGCAGTGCTCAGATGGTCTGTATCGACGATGTATCCCCCAGTGGGAAGTAAAAGGAGTTTTAGAAGGATGCCACTCATCTGCTTATGGTGGTCATCATGCTCCGTCCAAGACCGTAGCCAAAGTCTTACAATCCGGATTTTTCTGGCCCTCGATGTTTAAAGATTCAAAAGACTTTGTCATGGCTTGTGATGCTTGTCAACGAATAGGTCAAATATCCAAAAGACATGAAATGTCTCAAAACGGCATATTAGAAGTCGAAATATTCGATGTCTGGGGTATTGACTATCAAGGACCATTCCCTTCTTCTAATGGAAATCGTTACATTTTAGATTTTAGTCGATGTTGACTATGTTTCAAAGTGGGTAGAAGCAATTGCCACTCCCACCAATGATGCTAGAGCTGTGATACGACTATTTAAGAAGATCATCTTTCCGCGTTTTGGTGTACCCAGAGCCGTGATAAGTGATCGAGGAACTCATTTCGGAGAAAAGCAGTTAGACACTCTGCTTGCCAAGTATGGTGTGTATCACAGACGAGGTTTAGCCTACCACCCTCATACCAGCGGTCAAGTAGAAGTCTCGAACAGAGAGCTGAAAACAATTCTTCAGAAAGTAGTCTCGAAATCTCGAACAGATTGGAGTAATAAGCTCGATGACACCTAATAGGCTTATCGCACAGCTTTCAAAACCCCAATTGGAACATCTCCTTATCGGTTAGTTTATGGAAAGGCATGTCATCTCCCTGTCGAGTTAGAGTACAAAGCTCACTGGGCTATCAAAGAACTCAACTTAGACACTAAGCTTAGCGCTGATAGATGACTTTTGCAACTCAATGAGCTAGAAGAATTTCGTTTGCAAGCTTACGAGAACTCTAGGATCTATAAAGATAAAACGAAGCGTTGGCACGACAAGAGGATAATCAGAAAAGAATTTAATGTCGGTGACCAAGTACTTCTCTTCAACTCCCGTTTGAAAATTTTTCCGGGAAAACTTCGATCACGATGGTCTGGACCATTCACTGTCACATATGTGAGCAAATACGGTTATGTGGAAATAATGGCTAGTAATGGTGAAAAGTTCAAGGTCAATGGACACAGATTGAAACTCTACTATAGCAATTCCATTATCGGATGCTTAGATATTGTCTATATAGAGCGTCAATCCCCAACCAGATGATTTCATAGAAGAATTCGTCGAGTGAGACGTTAAACCAGAGCTTCTCGGGAGGCAACCCGTGTTTTTCCCTTTCCTTTTGCATTTTATTTTTGCTTTCCCTTTTTCGTTGTTTTGTTAGATTTCATTTGCAGATGAAAGCGTTTTTGAAGAATATATAAAGACCTTCCTTGTCAAGTCCAAAAGATTAGCTTGGGGGAGTCAGCGCTGACTAGTAAGCTTCACTTTTCTTTCATCTTTTTCCCTTTTTACCCTTCTTCCCATTAGGCATCTCGTTGCATATTTTGTCTTTATGCTCACATTGAGGACAATGTGATGTTTAGCTTGGGGGAGGGATTACATTTTCCCATTTTGCATTTTAGTTGTTTATATTTTTCAAATTTTGAATAAGAAAAGAGAAAAAGTTAAAGAGAAAATTTAAAATTTTGAACATAATTGAATGCTTTTCATGCTTTGCTTGCTTGTTTACTATGCTATCATGTTACATTTCCCAAACTTAGAGCTTTCAAACCATAATGATTCAATATTCATTGAATTTTGCATACATGGGGATGTCTTGTACACAGTAGGCATGGAATGAATCTATAGATGAGTACGCTTGATCTTGACATTTGGCAAGTACATATATTGCAAGGTAGAACCTCCTTAGACTGGTACATCTATACCCAGTCTCATCTAGGTGTGTGTAGTTCTCCTTGTGATGTGTGTCATGTCAAAACGCATAAGTATGGTTCTCATTTCATTCCTATAAGCATTGCATTCATGATTCACTAAGATTTGAAGCCTTTTTCACTTTAAATTACCCCTCAAAATTAGCCCCTTCATACAAATGTTTCACAAAAATAATAGCTACATATAAAAACTGCCTACCTTGTTGAGCTAGTAGCTAGACTATGGTGTATGGGTGCTATTTTGAGAAGTTTTGTTCCTTGATGACAAAGTGAATTTGGAAGAACCAAATTGTTCAAAAAAGTGATGTTATGTTCAAAAAAAATAAGAGAAATAGAAAAAATGAAAAAAAATAAAAAAAAATCGAAAAAAAAAAGAAAAATAAAAAAAATAAAAAAAAAGTTGTGAGTATCTCCTCAAAATGTCAATTCAATGTTCAGAAGGAGTTTACCCTTGTGTTTCGTGCGAAATAAGCCAATCCGTTCATTCTGGCTTCGTTTTTCGTCTTCTGGGGAATTAATCGAAAGTTTGGATTGAGTATTCATTTATCAATGGTCAGTTGCTAGCTCACTCTAACCTTCACATGACCATAACTGTTTGTCCATCTTTCACCCATTTCCCAAGGCCTTCTTCATATATTTTTCTGCCTTCTTTTCTACGTGCATTGTGATCTTTGACTTGTGTTTTGAATTTTTTACCATATTAGACTGCGGACACATTTTCATAAGTCGTAGATAGGTGAGTGTCTCAAAAACGTTTACACATAAAGAAATCACCTTTTTACATACAATGAGTGTTCGAGTGTGCCGTGAGAGTCCATTTGTCAAAAGATCATGTAAGAGCCGAAAATTCTGTAGTGAAATTCTTTGTGCTACGCCGTTGTGTAAATCTTAGCCATGTTTATGTATCATTCTTGCCCACGTTGTTTTTGGGTTATGATTCATTATGTATTCAAAGTTTTACGTTGAGATTTGTTTCTTGATGGTGTAGTAGCCAACGCTTGCAACCTTGTCCTGGTATTGTTTGTTCTGTTTGCTTGAGGACAAGCAAAGGTTTAGCTTGGGGGAGTTTGATAAGTGAATATTTGTATGATTTTAACCTTCAATTTAGCTCGGTTTTGTATGTCATTTGTGCTTTGTTAAGCCATTTTATGAGCTAATATCGTCTTCTAGGCGAATTCATGTGTTCTAACCTGTTTTGTAGGGAAAGTGACGTTTCTACACCCTTTTTCTATATTCCCGAGCATTTGCCTAGAACCCGACGATTTTAAGAAGCAAGCTTGACCAAGTCAAAGGCATTTCAAGAAGGTTCACTAAATCAAATGAGAGAAGAAGCAAAGACAGTTTCGCAGTTATCGGAAGATCAATTAGTTAGGCGAAGTAATCATCGTTCTACATCAAACCCTATCAACAAACCCGACTCAAGAGGTCAAGGGGGATAATGGAAGTCAAGTCATATGCAAGGGGAGATGAAACGAGAGTCAAAGCACCCAGATGACAACTTACCCGATCGGGTAAGTGTGTACCCGATCGGGGATCTCTGCTGATCCGAGCTTTTGCTTTGACTTCCTCATTTTTGTCCTATGTGATCAATGCATGACCCCTTCCCCACGAAACCCTAATGCTATATAAAGGATGTTCTAGCCACTCTTCTCAACACATCTCTAATCTCTTCACACAATTCTCTTCTACATTTCTCTTTACAAAACCTAGATTAGGAGGAAGGGAGAACTAGCCTCTCTTCTCTCATTTTCTTCTTCTTTTTATCTTTAGTTCTTAGTTTATTTTTGTCTTTTCTACATCAAAATCTTAGCTTAGATCAATAAGAATTTCAATCTTTGTAATCTACTTTGTTGGGTACAAGTGTTGTAATTCAAGGAACGATTATTCTATGCAAGGGATTTCTATTATTGTCATCGCTTTCGTTGTTGATCGTCACCTAGGTATTTCTATTTTATCCTTTGTTTAATGTCTTTATGTTTTCCATTTGATTGTTATTTTCTATCCATGTTATCTTAGATTCTTTTTAGTACCGTTATAATCGTCGTTTCATTTCCTAGATTGTCAATTTAGCGTCGTTATTATCGCCACATAGAGAGTCTTAAAATATTGTCAAAACCAACTAAACATGTCTATCCTAGTTTTTATTATCATCATCATCTTAGATATAAACATTATCATGAGTGAGTAGTCACCTTTCTAGGGTGTAGGGTAGCCATGTTAGACTGATTAAAAGATGATAATTGGATAAAAGAAATTGTGCTTTTAAAACATTGTGTCTATGCATGTTTGGACTATAACGATAGTTGACGATTCCTGATCAAAATCATTGACTAGAATGGAATTCTTTTCCAAGGTAGAGATACGCGAATTGAATAGACAAAGCATGACATGGTGGATTAAAACCTAGTAAATTGCCTAAAAGCCTGCTAGACCATCTGATCTATGATTGTAATGGACACATCATTCTTACGAACTCGCAATGAATTATTTGCATGTCCTAAATCCAATTTCATCAATATGTCAATCTACATGTGTGAACCTACTTCCCTAGATGCTTTTCATTATTGTTAATTCATCATTTGCTTTATTACTTTCATCTTCAATTGCTTTTATTTTGTTTTCATTTATGCTTTTATTAGTTTAGAAATTAAAATCCCAAAACCCAGATATTCGTTAGATAAGACCCAATTGCGAGACATTTCACATTCTATAGGAAACACCATCTCCCTGAGGATCGACCCCTACTTCCCTAATTACATTAATTTGTTATTAGCCTAGTCTGGGTAATTTATCTTTGTATCGGGCTTGCGACAGGCTCGGTCAGTCGTCAATGAACACCACCACACACTTGTCAAGATACTCACTAAATGTGCGGTTCATTTGATCCATAAAAATAGCAGGAGCATTAGTCAATCCAAATGGCATCATCTTAAACTCATAATGACCATATCTTGTACTAAAAGCGGTCTTCGGAATATCGACATCACGAACGGGAATTTGGTGATAACCGGATCTCAAATCAATCTTGGAAAAAGTAGAAGCACCCTTTAGTTGATCAAACAAATCTTCAATTCTTGGCAAAGGATACCTATTCTTGATTGTAATTCGGTTCAACTCACGGTAATCAATACAAAGCCTCATGGAACCATCTTTCTTCTTCACAAAGAGAACGAGAGCACCCCAAGGCGAGGCACTTGGTCGAATAAATCCCTTTTCAATCATATCATCTAGTTTCTTCCTTAACTCTTTCAACTCGGTTGGAACCATACGGTAATGAGCTTTGGCTATGGGTCCGGAACCAGGTACAAGATCAATGGAAAACTCAACATCACGCTCGGGAGGAATCCCGGGCAAGTCATCGGGGAATACATCAACAAATTCACGAACTATAGGCACATCTTCAATATTCGGTAAGGAGGTAGTAGTAGAAGTCACAACACACAAGTATGCTTGGTGACCCTTTTTTTACCATACTCACCAACTTCATTGCGGAAATAAAAAACACACCCATTTGGGAACGAGATCCCTTATAGGTTATTCTAACTCCTAAAGGACTCTTTAAATAAATTTTTTGATCACGACACTTGAACCTAGCATGGTACAATGCTAACCAATCAATACCTAGAATTATATCGAACTCTCCTAGAGGAAACTTAAGGAGATTAGCGGGAAAGATAGTACCCGCAATAAAGATTGGAACATTAGGATAAAGAGGAGAACAAGAGATAATTTCTCCGGATGGTAAGGATATGGGAGTATCCTCACTAGAAGTAGGCTCGATTGTTAATTTATTAGCATAAGTCGAAGACACAAAGGACATAGAAGCACCGGTATCAAATAGAATAAGACACGGTTGCTCTAAGATTGAGAACATGCCCGTAATTATCTCCGGATGAGCATCGGCTTCGGCTCGGCTCAGAACGAAGATAGAACCCTTAGGTTTGGCAATTGGAGGGGGCAACTTACGATCGGGGCAATCATCATAACGGTGACCCGTCTTTTGGCAAAAGAAGCAAACATAGGGTCGGTTGTAACATGCTACACCGGGGTGTTGTGGCTGTCTACAACGGCTACATAAGCGACCTTGAGCTTGAGGAGGAGCATATGGCCTATGAGCCACGTTAGAAGTAGTTCGGGGAATGAAAGGAGCGGGAGCTCTTGCACTTGCATTTGGGGGAGGATTGAATCTCCTCTTGTTGGCGTAAGAGTTGGAGGAAGACGGAGTAAACGGCCTCTTCCCATAGAAATTAGGCCTAGGAGTGAAGGAAGGAGAGGGATTCTTCGTCATAGCTTCATCCTTGATGGCCTTCATGGAGTTCTCAGCCCATAGAGCATCATCATATAAATCCCCAAAGGAAGTAGTATTTATCCTCACTTTACTTTGGAGTAAAGCACTAAGCTTGTTGTGGTAGTAGAAAGCTCGGTCCTCGTCATCTTTGATGAGCCTCGGAGCAAAGTGAGCAAGCTTGTTGAACTCCGTAGTGAAGTCTTGTGCCGACAAGTTACCTTGCTTGAAGTCAATAAATTCCTTGATCCTTTGTTGCTTGAGCTCCTTGGGATAAAATCGGCCTTCCACTAGAGCTTTTAAACAAGCCCAATTGAAATCGTCTTCAAGAGTAGCGGTGGCACTAGTAATTGCCCACCAATCATCAGCTTCACTTACAAGGAAGTGCTTGGCAATCCTTACCTTGTCCTCTTCACGGACTTGGTATAAATCGAATTGCTTCTCCATTTCTCGGAACCATTCTGATAGCTCGGTAGGGTCCGGCTCTCCACCGTAAGGTATAATCTTACTCCTGGCTATCTGGCTAGCCACCCAAGCGTATCCTCCTTGGTGGTTATCTTCCCTACGAGGGGGGACTTGGTTGGCTTGAGCAATAGCTGCATCTTGTTGATTCTTCAAAACTTGCGTAAGAGCTTCTAGCATAACGTTCTCTACTACTCGAGGTCTAACCATCTTCATAAGAAACAAAAACAAAACATGTTAATCCTAACACTTAGCATAAACAAATAGACTACCAAGTAAAATCCTTAACTTCTACCCATCTCTCATTTATTATTTCAAGATCAAGTAGTTTAAGTTTAGAGTTCACGTATGTGCGTCGGGAGCGATAAAGCTCTTATACCAACTGTGACAACCCTCGCGAATGCGGAAATAAAACAAAACAAGCATGTGATTTATATAGCGGAAAATACGGTGTTTTTAAAACTTTTTACATGCAAATAGAAAGGTACGAGGAATGTCAATAATTACAAACCAAAGTATAAAATACTACAAGAGACGTAGTCTCTCAAAATGTTATCCAACATCAAAGTTATTAGCAACTAGCTAAACAACGTCTAGAGGTGACTCATCCAGGCCAACGCCCGCTAGCTCACACCCGATCCCAAAATACCACAAGCAAAAAGCCATCCAATCAAGCAACCTGTTCATCCATAGAAAACATGAACGCCACAGTCAGTGGGTAGTAACTCCGGGTTCTCCTAGCCATATCACATTAAACATACTTAAACGGTAATACGAAAGTAGAAGCATGCATATATAAATATACATGTGAAATACTAGAAGAATAAATAGGCAATTCAATATATAAGGATAAGAGCACATGAAGTACAAATCCGTAACCATCATACTATAAATAGACTCGGGGAAGACACTCCTAGGCAACCATACACTCACTAGGGCTTGCTTATCACCGTTAGCGGCATAAGTTTGATAAGATTGAGACTCGACAAATAAACCATGCCAAGTCATCCAATGATCACAAATAATCAATCATAAAAACATCCATCCAAACGTACAATCACGTTGACAACATCTCTCACGGTAAATGACACGCACTAGCACCGTGTACATGCAAGTATGATTAAAATGGCATCCACGGGATAAAACATTGCCCTGAACGCATACGCGATTCAATACATTTCGTATATGTAGACTAATTTACTCCCGGTAGGACGACGATATAAATATCCGATCCTAGTCTAAACCTGGCCAGACTCTCGAAATAACATTTTCCGATTCGACATGCGATAAACGTTTCGCATCCAAGACTCGGTCAATCATAGACGCCGAGTACCCCAAATTCGGTCAACCTTCACGAAAGAGGCGGAAAAGAGCACAAGCATCATAACAAGCGGTACGCTACATGCAATGACACCACCTCGCAAGTATACAACATTTGACGGCCGGGTCGATCAACGCAAAGCGTTCGTGTAACAACCCGAAAAGTACCCAATTTTTCTAGTAAAAATATTTACTAACACTTTTCAGCAGACTTAAGTTTTTAAAATAGAAATTTTTGTTCCGAGTCGTATTTTGAAATTCCGTGTTCGTATTTGGAATTTCTGAGAGATTTCATGAAAAGACCGTTTTTAGTCATCTTTGACTTTTCTTGACTTTTAAGTCGTCTTTGACTTTTCTTGACTTTTTAAAGTCGTCATTGACTTTTCTTGACTTTTAAGTCGTCATAAACTTTTCTTGACTTTTAAGTCATCTTTGACTTTTCTTGACTTTTAAGTCAACTTTGACTTTCGTTGACTTTTCCCGACTCGCCTCGTAATTTTAAAGACCGAAATTATATTTGAAAAATAATAAATTTAATTTATTTTTATTAAGATTTATCGGAATTTATCGTAATTTAATATAATTATTTTGAATTTATTCTGAATTTAAAGAATAACTTTTACGGTTTAACCGAACGTCATTTAACTATTCCCGGGTCAACTTAAGTCCCGAAACCCGACTTTGACATGAGTCACACGCGCCATGTCACTTTTTTTTCACTCATATTAGATCTTTTAATTAATATGATTAAACTAATAAAAATATCTAAGATATTTGTAACTTTATCGGTCTGTCAATTTAAACTCCGCAAATCGCTTAAAAACAGACCCGATTTCTCACCATTTCACACGTCTCCTTTGTCCTCTCTTCACCTTGATATTTTCCTTTCTTTTCATTATAATAACATAATATCTTTGATAGTTAGTTCAATAACTTAATCGCTAATTATATTTAATCGATTACCGTATATAATTATTAAACGCGAGTCAATTCCCGTAACAACAATTTCAAAATCCGACTTCCTATTCCTCTATATTTACACGGCCCTCACTCACCACATTACTCACTAACAACTTTTCATTTTACAATAAATCAAATTAAGATCTAATTAATCTTTCTTCATCGTTCTTGACGTTCTTCGTCGTTCTTCATCCGTTCTTCGTCGTTCTTGAGCAAAATCATCATAAAACCTTCATTTCTTAATTAAATCCGTCCTAACTTATATTTCTAGAATCTCCTCTTCGCTCTCCATCTTCAAGTACGGTTTATTTTCAATCCGACAAAATCGTTTTCAACATTTAATTATGGAAAATCAAGTTTAAGTTCTAATAATGTTTTTCTTGTCATTTCTTATAGGGGAAGATTTTGAAGACGAGTTTGGTGACTCGTATATTTTAGGAGAAGATTAGAAGACGGGTTTCTTAGTTCTTAGTTCTTATATTTTGGTGCTACTTGATTTTGTGCTAGCTAAGGTAACGATTCCGAGTTACTCGACGAATCAATGTTTACATACTTTAGTTAGTGTTTATGATTTACGGTTTTTAATTAGTAACATGATAAGTAATCGTTTTATCATGTGGTATGAATTTATAAACATGTTGGTGTTCTTGACATATATTTATGATTTCTTCTAATCATGATTTAATATGCATGATGGTTGATTGGATGTTAAAATGGTTGTTGATTAATTAAAACATGTTGGAAATAATTTGTGTTTGTTGTTGTGGGAACCGGTTTTGGGGCTGTTTAGGGGGGCGGTTTAGGGGCTGTGAACCGGACCAAACCAGCCGGTCCAGGCCGGTTCAGACCCGGTCTGGGTTGGTCCATGGTGGGTCCGGGTTTTGGTCTTTGGGTTGTGTCGATACTTGGTAGTTATGTTGTTGTTTTGACGGGTTTTAATTATGTTAAAGCATGCGGGAAATAATTAGAAACGGTTTTAGTAAAGTCGATAAAAAGGCCCAAAACAGCCCAAACCAGCCCGTGGGGCCCAGTCCAGGCCCATGTGTGTCTCGGCCCAAAATCAGCCGTGGGTCCCACCTTGGGACTTGTGACGGTTTTTGAGTTATCGTTATTTTTATCGCGTTTTGTAATAATTTAGCAAGTGGGAAATATTAATAAGTAAAATATTTAATTAAAAAGGTTTTTCATAAAATTACTATTTCTCACATGTTAGAAATTATAATACGAGATCGTAGTTTAATTGATATCCGTTAAGTTAACGGGTTTTCGTATGATTTTATAATATTCACATGTTAGAAAATAGAATGAAATAAAACATGAAATGAATGTGATATTCTTATGTTCAAGCCTCGAGGCTAAGACTCTGTTTCTAGCCGGTTTGACCAAACGGTTTGGTCAAACTAAGATCTAGTCAGCCCCGTTTTGACTGATGACCCGTCGCGGGACTCGGGTCGGGGATTTGTCTTCAAGTAAGGTTTTATTTAATTAATGAATTAGCCTTAGTAGATATGAGGCGATATGATATTTGAATATGATTTATATGCAATTAGTCACATGATAGGATGTTTTTTTCCGTGACTGTTTAATTGTATGATATATGTCGTGTTGACTAAGTACCCATAGAGAATTATGAGTATATGGCGTCTTGACCATTCTAATTCTAAATGAGTATCTTGGACCATGGACATTGATAGGCCCGTACTATCTTTAACGAGCATATGGAGTTTGCGCTTGATAGCTTTTGTGTTCCCGGCTTGATGGATCTTCAAGTCGGGGCATGGCTGCCATAGTTTCCACTTTGGGAAATGGAGCCAGCTTTAGTACTAGCCAACCCCTTTGATGGATCTTCTTAGGGTGTACTCATGTGATTGTATCATGGGTCTTGGATGCGATGGATCTTCGCATTTCTCTAGGTCTGCGCAGTCTAGGTTTAGGGTTGAGTCGTATCTTGGACTGTTTCTGAGAGAACCTCTGAGCTAAGATATGTGCTTTGGATCTGGGCCATGTTTTAAAGGTAACCGCTGAGCCTAGATGTGTGCTTGGTATTTGGGCCATGTTACTAGAGTGACCGCTGAGCCTAAATATTTAAGTATATCCTACCTCGTGGTATAGACTCGAGTTACAGAAGTCTTCTATTGACTGTACTAAGAACTTATGCCTGTTTGTAGAAGTATTGGTCTTTCATGTTTGTATGATTCTATGAGTTTTAGAAGGTGAGATGCAAGCCGGCTAAGATTGATAGAGTTTGGATTACCGATTGTTAACTGATTCACATGATTACGTGTTGATTAGGGTTTGAGTGTATCACGGCCATGTTTCTGAGAGGAACCTCTGAGCTAGCATACCAGCTTCCCTACCTCGAGTTATAGTTTATTATCGGTTTCACATGATAGCTTTCACATGCTAGGTTATTTGTTAGTTATCTGTTTCATAACATGAAAAGCATATCATATATGTTAAAGTTTTGTACTGTCCATATACATTGCTTTTATGTTATTCATGTTTTATTAAACTTGACATTTCGTGGCTGGGAGAACTCAGAGTTACTCCCCACTAACTGTGGCTTCCGTGTTTATATATAATGCGGTCGAACAGGTGGTGATGCATACTTTGGGTACATTGACGAGCTAGCGAGCGAAGTATTTACCTTGGACCTATATTCGGTTCTTAGATTGTATCTTATTATACACTCTTTTATTTCCGTATTTATACGGGAGATATGTCTCCCGTCTTGTATAATTCTTATGTATAATATAAATTTTCTTTTGTAATGAACCTTTTTATTTATGACACCCTTCGTTATGTAATTAAATTATTTTTTTTCTTTCCGCAAATTTGAGGGTGTCACAGTTCGCCTCCCAACAACGTCGTCATATGCACTCTAACACATGCAATTAAGCAGTAAGGATACACTTCTCGTTCCGACATTCCAGCCTTACGAACGTGGAGGTAGCCAGAGGAATGAGAGTACAAAACACATAACAAATAGTGCTCAAACCGTAACATGTGTAAAATCGACTCAAAGTGGGATATATGAAAAACCGTCACAAAACATGCGATACAAGCGAATGGAATATCATATACTCGAAACATTAAAATTTAAAGTCATTACGTAAATTTATACGATAAACGAACCATCGGAAATATTATAAATGAAAAACATAAGTAAGAAATACAAATGGAAAGTCAGCGTGTGCCAGCCGGTCAAGGGGACCGGCTGCCGGCTACCCGGCTGACACCAATGTCATACTTGAAAAACAATTGAATAAGCAGCGTGTCCCAGCCGGTCAAAGGGACCGGCTGCCGGCTACCCGGCTGGGACCTAAGTCATACGAGAAAAACAAAGGTAAATTGAGGTGTGTCTCAGCCGGTCGGCCGACTGAGACGTAAGACATTAGTAAATTTTTACGTAACAACAATTAATATCCAGCCACTCCCCAGCCGGTCAGCTGACCGGCTGTCGGTCGGCCGGCTGGGGTCAAATATACACGAAAACATCAATTTTTCACTAAGGCTTATTATACAACAACATCATCTAACATCACAAATCATCAATTCTCATCATCAATTATCAACTAACAACAACTATCATCAACAACACAATTCCTATGATTACTAATCCTATTCTAAATACGATTATTAACATAGAAAACACATTAAAACACGTAAATGATATCGAGTAACCCTTTACCGTTACCTTTTTGTGTCTTCAATCCTCGTCGATGTCCTCCTCTACTAAGTAGTAGTATTTGTCGGGGTCTTGGAGGTCACCACCTACAATTAGATAATAAAAGATGAATATAATTCACCTTTGAGAAAGACGAATAAATTGAAAAGCGAGAAAGACGGTAATTTTATTACCAAATAAGATAGAGGACGATGAGAGGGAAAGAATAAGACGAACTTTAGTGAATTTGAGCGAGTAACGAAGGAGTAGTGACGATACTAAGCTTGAGCAAGTATGGAGGTTAGGGTTTTGGTGTTTACTTGGTGAGTAAGAAGAAGGATGAGTTGAATGAGGGTGCTTAGGGTTAAGAGGAGTATATGAGGGAGTAAGTGGAAAATATATGGGAAAAGCCCAAAAACGTCTTAAGACGTAACTTACTCAAAATCTCGCGTAAAGTCCAAATACGAACTCGGAAATTCTAAAATAGACACGGAAAATTTAATTCTAAACTAAAACTAAATTTCGCTGAAAAGTATCCGTAAAATATTTTTACTGTATAAATAGAGTACATTTGTGGGTGTTACACGTAAAATGTCAAAATTATATAAATTCAAATTTTTATACAAAACCGTCTAAAAAATAATAAAGTTACACTCGAAAATCAGCATATTTACACTCGTAGAATGTTAAAAGTATATATATTCAAATTATTATATCAAAACCGTCTTTAAAATTTAAAGTTACGCTCGAAAATATTAGAGTTACACTCGAAAAGCATCAAAGTTACACTCGTAAGGTGTTAAAATTGTATAAATTCAAATTTTTGTATACAAACCGCCTTAAAAACTTAAAGTTACACTCTAAAACATTAGAGTTATAATCGCAAGCATCAAAGTTACACTCATAAATCTCAGCAGCTCAAAGGTGCTTAAAAGTGATTAATTAAGGCTAGAGAGAGAAAGTTAATCAATTAGTGCATATGTAATTAATTAGTGATAAGTGTGATTTTTAATCTACAAATCTCAGTCATCCATCTCCCTCATCCAATGGCTAGGATGAAGACTCATGGACTCTATGGAAATGGTGGACTCAAAAGAATTTGACTCTCTCTCTCTCTCTCTCTCTATATATATATATATATATATATATATAGATTTGGGATCCGGTGGAAACGACCACTCGGTGCAAAAAGTGGAAACGTACTACCCCTAATACCAACACTACTTTTTCAACAATAAAAAAATCACTGACACACTAACCCCAAAACAAAACCTCCCTCATCCCCATCCACGACCACCAATAATCACCGGCAACCACCACCATGAAAACTTTCCGACCAGCCATCACCGTTACCAGCGCCGGCAAACAAACACGCCACCACAGATACCGGCAAACAACCTTCACCATGAACACTTTATCCACCTTATCTCTACCATCATTCAGTTTGTCCAATTCGTTTCTTCTCAATTTCTCTCCGTCCTTTTATTCATCGGACACCAGTCAACATCTACCGACCTCCGGTGGTGACTCTCACCCATCCTCTCTTCTACCATACCACCTCATAAAATTCAACTCATTTCAATGTATCTACTGTAATTTTTGATATATCTAGCCGCTATTTTAATGTATCTTAACATAGATACATAAAATTGGTTAATAGGTACATTAAAATTGGTTTGAGATACATCCACATATAAATGGGATACACTAAGACCATCACTGTAACTAACCAAAATTTATTTTGAATTGCGAGAAGACTACGCTGGAGCGACGCTTGACTCCGACATTAAACACGGTGAGAACGAAGAGAAAGACAGAAGAAGGGAGAGAAGAGAAGATACAAGAACGCCAGCAATACCGAGGCCTCGAATTTCGGCGAAAAACAGGATGAAGAGATTGTCGTGGGACGCTCCGACGATGGTGTTCACGGTCAATGGTGTTCAGTTGCGAAGGTCCGGCGTGAGGGAAGGTCGGTGAGGCTCCGGTGTTATGATGACAAAGAAAGGTTGGAGGACGAAAGAGAAGACCGTCGGCTCCAGCATAAAATTCGACGCCGACGAGATGGGATTTGACAATGCCGGGGGTCAGAAGAGTATTAATGGAGTATGAGAAAAGTTAAAAGGGGAGGGTTACAGAAGGTTTAATTGAGTGGGTGAGGTTGAGTGAATTTGCAAATGATGAGTGACAACTAACTAATGGTAGTTTATATAATTATATTGGTGACTTTTTATACGTGAGCCGTAAGTTGGTTTTTAAGTTGTAAAACTAGTTCATTTCCACTTTTTGCACCGAGTGGTAGTTTGCACCGGATCTTGACTCTATATATATATATATTGATTATATACTTACAATATTTGTTCGACTATCATATATTTTGCTCATATTTTTATCAACGTTTTTCCATATATGTTTTAAATATCTTAAATATTACATTTATAATATGTCCTCCATTACACAGTTCTCTATCATAATATATCCACCACCTACCTGGACAGGACAACATGAAAATACAAATTATTGTTTATTCTTATAAAATATGAAAATCAACTCGACATGCAACATGAAAACACATTTTATTATAACTATAAATTATATTCCATCCATCCCGGTCATTTGTTTAACATTTTCATTTTAGGGTGTCTCATTCATTTGTATAACTTTCTATATTAGAGGGTTTTCTATAAATATTTTGATCTCCCAATGAGACTATTTTTCACTTGTCATCCCATATGTAGAATCACAAATGGTATCCTACTATTTCCTTGATATTTGTGTTAAAAGTAAAGGTAAACAAATGACTGAGACGGAGGGAGTAACTACTAAACCAGAACTAGCTACTGTCAAGGAAAATAATTGAGAACTTGTTAGTAAATACACAATATATTGTATTTGTAGATTAGATATTATTTCACGAGGTCGCCTCCTAAAAAGTTGTGTAAGATGATATGTTAAACAAGTACATGAGCCATTAAACGAGAATGTGGTTACTAAATACTCCGTAATTTGTTTAACATACTTCTTGCATTTAGGTCATTTCACATTATTAATAGTAAATTTTCTCATTAAATTCAAAATTACACACTCCGTCCCGGTTAATTGTTGTTCAATCTTTTTTTCGGTGTGTCTTAGTGAATTGTTGTTATTTTTATATTAAAAAAAGTGGAGTAATTTGATCTATCAATAGGACCAAAATGACTAATATTTACTTGTCACCCATTAAGTATAACCGTGTATTTGGAGGAGATGTCTGAGCAATTAAATTAACAACCCTGGCCATAAATAAGCATGACCGCATCAGTTTTGCCAGCAAACACAGCACACCAAGCAACAAAACAACAAACACAACACAACGCACAAAATAAAATAGAACTCAAGGCCAAATATAAATCCAACTTTTCTGCGAGTCACTCACTTCCCCGTTCCTTGTCCTTGAATCTGATCAACCCCATTATCGGCGGCTAAACTTCTTCCCAAGAATGTTGCCATACAAAACAATAATCGATGCAGAAACCACATTAAATCGTTCCTTAACCTACGCAGAAACATTATGGTTTAATTACTCTGTTAATAAATCTGATTATTTCTTGTATTGTCACAACATTTTATTTCTTTTTCTTATCTTCTCTTTAATCCCTCTTCCTCTTATTTTCGCTGAAGTTTTCCGTTGGGCTAACATCGACCGTTACAAAATCCAACCAAAAGTCAAACTTTCTTTTCCTGAGATTATGTCTTGTTATAAAACTGTTATGAAGATGTTCTTCCTTATTGTGGGCCCCCTTCAGCTTGTCTCGTATCCATCTGTCAAGGTTCTTTCTTTTTTCTTCATTCATGTTTCTTGTCATTTTGATTCTCAGTTTTCTTTGCTGTTATTTATTTGATTTGGTTAAGGGATTTTTCACAAAAGGTCTGATCTTTATGTGCAAGTGTTGGGCTGTGTCATGTGATGGTATTTGCTTGCATGTTATTTGTTTGGCTGATTACCGTCTCGTCTTATTCATTTGTGTACCTTTTATATTGTTTGCAAAAGGTATTTTAATCAAAGCTAAACAAATGACTAGGACGAACAAAATAGATTAATGTCCTCCTATTATTTATTACTGGGTTATATAAGAATATGTCTTTGTTAGGGGTGTGACTGGTAGGGTAGTAGTTGGTGTTTTATGCTGAGAAGATTTCATGTTTGATTATTGTTAGAATTAGATTAATTTCCTGAGAAATGACGTTTTAGAGGTTAATTAATTTAAAAACCAAAAGTAGGGAGTATTTGTTAATCTGAATAATTTTGGTGATGTGTGACAGTTAATTGGCATAAGGACAGGACTACCATTACCGTCAGGGTGGGAGGTGGTGACCCAATTAATTGTATACTTCATTGTTGAGGACTATACAAATTACTGGATCCATAGAATGTTACATGGAAAGTGGGGATACGAGAAGATTCATAAGGTGCACCATGAGTATACCGCCCCAATTGGCTTTGCTGCACCTTATGCACATTGGGCCGAAGTTTTAATCCTCGGGATTCCTTCTTTTCTTGGCCCTGCAATTGCTCCCGGTCACATGATTACATTTTGGTTGTGGATTGCGTTCAGGCAGATTGAGGCTATTGAAACGCACAGTGGGTACGCATGCCTATGGGACCTATTACTTATTTTCTTTATTCATTTTCGTGATCGTTATTGATTTGGATATGATTATGTTAAACAGTTGCTTATGCCTTTTCCCACTCTTTTTCTAGATGGTTAATTTAGACTATGAAGAAAGTAATTTGGGTTAATTGTGCCTTTATTTGCACCACGCTTCCTATCCTTTGCTAATATCATTAAAAGTTTGATTTCCTTCTGACTCCTTTACACCTTTTGAATTTCTCATTCCTTTCATGGAACTGTTTCTTGTTGATTAAAGTGCTTATATATTGGTTAATACTGTAGGGGTTAATCATTGACTGAATGATATGTGAAAATTAGTTTTGATTTCTGTAGCTGTGTCACGAGTAGACGCCTACTTTACAACATTTTAGCCTATACTGTCTGCATGAATACGAATATTTACATTGAAGATGGGTAGTCTACTTCATAAAATAAAGATATATATATAAGCACATACAGTTTAGTGGTTATTTTACTTAATCCATAGTACTCTAATGTTAAATAAGAGTGATTCTTTACTCCATTTAAAATGGAAACTTCTTTCTATAGCAGCTATACTCCAGTGCATCTATTATTTCCCCCCTTTTTATTTTGGTGAAAAATCAATGCACACTATAAGACACGTGGAGTCCAATAGGCCTTTACTTCGAAATTCCAGTGTTGCATGGCCAAATATAATTATGTAGTGAGCTCTATTTAGGCTTCAATCTCTAATTCCAACTCCAAAAATTTCAGGACCTAAATATTAAATCATCTGCAGGTAAGTTAGCGTCCTGATTTTTCACGAGTCAGTTGAGTCTGAAGGAGCCTGATTTGACCACTAATTTAGACTTCTATGTTCAAGCTTGAGGCTTTTCTTCTCTTTATATTAGGAGGGGAAGTGGGGGTGATCTACCTCTCTGAGGTAATACTCCCTCCATATACATGGTTAAATCCGCCTACTTAACATTTGTGCAGAAGAATGCTGAATTCCTTTTCCAACTAAAATAGATGATTTTGAATGACTTTCTTTATATACATGCCCCAGTCGACTGACTCGTGTTATCAGACTAAAGGATCTAACAATTATCACTGAAATAGTAATTTGGCATAGCTGTGAAGGTATATGTTGGTCATGGTTGATTAATCATTTGACTATACATGGCATATCTGCATCATCCCACTTTTTGTTTGCTTGCAATGACTTCAGCTCACATAATTACACATTTACACTGTCAAGTATTTAGAGCGTTATTTTTTCGTGCTCAAAGTTCCATTTGATTCTCACAATTATATCCCTCGTTTAAAGTAATTACCTTTTTTGGGGTCCTGTAGCATAGCCTTACTACTGACTGATTTCCTGTAGGTATGAGTCTGGTTGTAGCTTTAAATTGATAGAAGCTTGTATTACCCCTCTTACGCTGATGCTATTCTTTCCTAATATGTTGTGTGGTTTTGCTGAAGACAACTAAACTGGGTGTTGGGATGAGGCGAAACTGAAATATCTCAAAAATCGAGAGTAACAGTGTAAAAATAAACGAATTCACACATGAATATAAAAAGTTGTTTGCAGTTAGAAAACTAGATCATTAGCTCCAGTAATACTATCCTATCAAAAACAGACCTGACTAGCGACCCTGACATATTTACATTAATATCCAGTTGTGCCATTTTCTTGCATGCGGAGGTGGCTACTTCTGCCTCAAGATAAAATACAAGCATTCCCTGTTAGTTCCGGCCGTAGTACCTAGTGTACTAAAACGTATATCTGGCGGTCGTATATGTTGGTCGAATCAATAATAATTAGTCATCATACAATTAAATGAGGAATACACGAGTATTTGGGTTGAGTCTCACATATGAGACTTTTCATATAAGACTTGATATTATTATGTTTGTTTCCACTGCTCTATGTAAAATATCTTTGTTCCCACTAGGCTTAGCTTGTGGATTATTTCAAGATGAAAATGGTTGTGTTGCAGATATGACTTCCCTTGGACCCCAACAAAGTACATTCCTTTCTATGGTGGTGCTGAGCACCATGATTACCATCATTATGTTGGTGGACAAAGCCAAAGTAATTTTGCGTCAGTATTCACCTACTGTGATTATATATATGGGACTGACAAGGTGATTAAAGTTCCATTTCAGATCTTGATTCTCTCTCTTTTTTCTATCAGATACATTGTATTGGTTGCTGACTATCAATCCTTTTTTTACTGGTGTCTGATCAGGGCTTTCGCTATCAGAAAAAGCTCCTTGCCAAGGTACAATTTGAGAGTCCATCACTTCATTATCTATGACATCTTATATATCCTCTGAACTCAAGTGGGTCTAATAAGCAATGTTCCTCTTATTCGGTTGCATGTGTGAGACATTACACGGTGATGGTACTGATGGACGCTGAACTCAAGTCGGTCTAAGGGTCAGTCATGCGAAAAGCAACATAGTAAATTGCCGAAAAACATAGCGAAATAGTGATGAAGTGGATGGTGCATGTAGACAATTATAGAGAGGATTGAGCCTCCTCTTAAACCCCCCTCTCTCTCTCCCACTTCTAAGAGGACATCCTGTCTATTGTGGGAACCATTTTAAATGTCCTCTTATATAGAGGAAGATGGTTACTTTCTTTGATTTTAAAGGAAAGGATACATAGACCCTTATGCCCCACTAGCTAATACGAGTATTTATTTTCCATGTGAATAATTGTCAATTTTTTTTCTTTTATAAAAGTTGGGAACAAATTTATAAAAATAGGAAAAATAATATAAGAGAGTTCTCTCTATTGTAGAGAAAAATAGAAGAGGAAATGCAGAAAGGTAGATAGGGGAAAATGAGGTGGATCAAAGAGATAATGAGGTGTCAAAAAAATAGAAAGAGAAAAAAATAGAAAGAGGATGAAATCATCCTTTCTATTATGGATTGTCTTAGGGACCATGCTTGTCCTCGGACATGCGAGAATAACCTTGAACCATCTCAAAACGGCATCTCATCAACAAATCAGTGAGCATTTGCCTATATTACCTTATTTGTAGGATGTGATTCCGTACTACAAACATGTCTTTCCCTAAAACTATTTGCTTCACCTTTGGTTCATTTCTATAAACTGAGATGCTTTTCTTTCCTCGAGAGTAGTGGGTTTTTATGAGGCGGTCTCACAAGTGTGACCAACCATGATATTCCTCATTTAGTTACAAGGTTAATGGTCTAATATTCGCTAAAATAATGCAGCTGAAAGAAGAATCGAGCAGCAATGGCCAACAAATTGGACTCAAAACGGAATAGCAACTTCCTTCTTCAATCTATGGATGGCAGTTTCGGGCCGATATGAAGCACCATCTACGGAGTCGGATGACTTGGCCTTGGTGATACAATAGATTAGATATGTGTGTTTAATGGTGTGCATTAACATGGATTCAATTCTGACGTGTTTATAGGCTATTGTGTTTCAAATCCTTTTATTTCTATCTTCTTTCTTTTTAAGTGGGGGAGAAACGTAGGTTCTTAATGTTCAAGTAGTGATCTTTGGCAAATTCTAATTTGTGACGGTTACAAGGTTGTGAAGGAGAAAATGTGACCATTTTATGATAAAATATAACCACCATCTTATAAATGAGAATTTGTGAATTATTATTATTTTATCAGGAAAAGGTCACACTTCCTCCGTCACAATTTTTAATCCGTCACAAGAGAGACAAATTGTGATCTTCTGGTCTTATATAATAAGATCTAATATGGATGGCTTTTATTTGTTAATATATTAAGGTACTTAAGGCTCTGTTCTTTTTGGGTTAATTTCAGCTCGTTTCATTTAATCTTATGCTTTATTCAGCCAAGTTAAATTTAGCTTTAGTCAGTTATGTTTAGTTCATCTCCTTAGAACTGGCAAACATGTCGGGTCGGGTTTGTGTTCGCGTCATATGTTAAATGGACCATGAACCCTTAACCCAAACTCGACTCAATTAAATTTTGTGTCGTGTTCGTGTTGACCTAACATAAATGGGTCATAAAGCCTAAACCCTAATCCGTTATTTTCGCGTCGGGTTCGTGTCGTGTTTCGTGTCATGTCGATATATGGAAAGTGTAACTATATTTATTTGATGGAGGATTAATAAAAATTAGGATTATTTTAGTAAATGAGTTATTCGTGTCAGGCTCGTGTTTGTGTCGTGTTTGTGTTTGTGTCGTGTTTGTGTCGATCCACTTACATAAATGGGTCATTAAACCTCAACCCAAACCAGTTAATTTTGTGTCGGGTTCGTGTCGTGTTTTTGGGTCGTGTCATTGTTTGCCGGTTCTACATCTCCTCACAAAATTAAGTCTTACTTCAACTCCATTCGCTTCAACTTAACTCTATTCAGTTTAGTTGATTTCAGCCCGCCTTCATTTTTATTCAGTTAAAGTCATTTCAGGCGAAAAAGAACAGGGCTTTAATGTTCAATTAGTCATGTATCCCATGTATTGCACAAATTATCTCGAATTTCTGTTTTTTTTTATTGTGACAATGTTTGTTGGAGTTTTGATTCTTTTCTTATCTCGAATTTCTGTTTTTTTTTATTGTGACAATGTTTGTTGGAGTTTTGATTCTTTTCTTTTCGATAAGGTTTCAAATAAACAACGTAATATTAACGTAATATTTGGATATTTGTATGTAACTGTACATATTTCCTCGTGTAAACAATAATATTGTTTTTCGAGTTTGCTATATTAACTCTGTAGTTAGGTATTCTTTTTATGTGTTATATATAAATGAATAAAGAAAGAATCGTAAGATGCAAATAATACTCCATATCAGAGAAATTTACATGATGCAATAACAATGCGACACATATGTCTACAAGAGGAAGAAAATATTTCTTTTATTGATCTTGAGATTTATTTATGAATATGATTAAATGCAACATCATAGAATGTTTCTACAATATATACTAATGTTTTTAGGATGTTTCCCTAAAAAGATTTAGGAAATGATTAACAGTTTTGAAACAAATTCGTAAACCTAATCAATTGAAATAAAGTGAAGGTTAAATGAAAGGGATAAACCAAACCAAGTCTAATCTAGCACTAAAGTATTTGTTGGATTCTTCGGTGTAAAAGATCGGCTGTCAAGGTGTAGGAGAATCTTCTCCACTGGCCGCATGATGCTTTGGTGTGCTTTCTCCAAAAGAAATTTCGTCATTGTGTTGTAAGTGCACCTTATTCTTGCCTCTCTTTGTGTAGGAGTATTATTTGCCTCTCTTTGTTGGAGATCTCAATAGTGCAAAAGCTATAGAGAAAGAAGCACATGCCCAACCGTATCCCACCAACATGTTGATGATAAGATGGTGGAGATGTCTCACTTCCCACATAAAACAGATATTTATAAACTTAATACGAAAATAATTTATCTAGTAGGGTAAGGAGGTCGAACCAAAGGGACGGTTACGATTGCCTATCGCTCTTGGTTATTGTCTAGTCTTGCTCGATCAAATAAGTGTTTGAATATGACTAAACTAAATGAGATGACTAGAACATGTAATAAATAACAACTAATAAACTAAACAACTACGATGATAAATAACAATAAGGAAGGGTCAAGGGGTTAAAGGATTCGCACGAAGGTCCTACAGGTCTCCTAAAGCTAGGAAATCTACTAAGCTCAGGACTAGAATGCGGAAATCTACAATACGGTCTCAGGTTAAGTAGGATTATTATTTGGAAATAGGGGAATAGTCAACTAACATGCAATAAAGTTATCTAAGGTCACAAGATCGGTCGATTTCAATTATGCCCTTTAGATCTACAATTTAACATGCGATCGCTATCATTAAATGAGTTCTATTTAATTATCGTAGCCTTAATTAGTCTTAACCAGGTCGGTGATAATCTTAATTTGTGAGACTAGATAGTTAATCGTGGGTAGTAATCAATTAACTACGTTTAAGACTACAATCAAAGGATAACCAAGCAATTACAAATCGATCAATTAATATAGTCAATCCAAGCGTAACTAATTATAATGGACGAGTTTCCTATTTATGTTACAAAATAAACTGACTTAAGGAAGTTATCAGAAACTCTAAAACAGTAAAACACTCGATCGAGTATTTATGTCCCACGGCTAGTGTAGCTACCTCGTTTCTACACCTTCTGCCAACCACCAGTGATGATTGGGCCGCATATTTGGTACGCGGAACGATTTATAACAATTAATAAATTTATCGTCAAGTGATAGCTCAACAACTTGTGTCTACCCCTTGGTCGTCATCGACGCACCGGTACGGTCGTTTTGACAGTCATTAGAGTTCATTTGGAGTTCGGGTTGAAAACCGATTCATTTTCTAGAAACCGTTTTTAAACTCCGAGTCGGAACACGAGGGAAGATTCTGGATATTTTTTTAATATTTCATAATCTATCTTTTTAATAAAATATTTATCTCGTAACTTTTAAAAGGGAAGTATAGATCTACCACAATCCCGTAATAGAAATGTGGGAATCTTTCTTCCGCATTAGGAAACCTCTGGGGAAATGACGCAGCAGGTGCTGCGCCTCTTTGAAGGATTGCAGTTCCTCCTGTGCCCCTTCCCTAGCCTGTTTTCTCCGTTATCGTGATAAGTTTGTCTTGGTCCCAAACTCTTCGTATATTTTGCTGTAATAGGGAGAGCTCCGTTCTCACTTTTAAAGTACGCGAGTGTTTCGCCCCCTCTCTTCTCTCTTCGCATTTTAGACATTGCTATAAGCTTTTCGACATCTATGTGCTTGATCAATCGACCACGTAAGCTCAGATCCTTCTGGGTACCCGTCACGTTGTTGCATTGACCGACCAATTTGACCACTACACAATCAATCAATCGATTTTTTAGTCCTTTAACAAGGGCACTTTTTGCATACATTCGAGTTGAGCTATCGCTAAAACGTTAACTTAGTATATCTCGTTTCGTCAAACATGTACGTCTGACGGTGTAAATCCCGCCTTTTATTATTATTATTATTATTATTATTATTTTTTTTTTTTTTTTTTTTTTTTTTTTTTTTTTTTTTTTTTATTATAAGATGCGCGCAGCTTTCATTAAAATAAAATAAAATGAAAAGTTTACATGAAGTTGGTGGGGAGCCGAGAGACAATCTGGGCCCCCACCCCCTTAGCTATAGCAAAGCTAATCCTAGTAAAGATATAAGCGGCCACCCGAGCCCCAGCATCCTGAGATACCGAGAACTTCTGGATCCGCTTGAGCAAGTCAACAGCATCCGAGCCCAGCTCCCCAAGCGAAGAGAAAGAGAAGGGTAGGAAACCATAGCCAGCAGTCGCGCATAAATCCCTATACTTAGTACATTTGCGCTGAGCAGCATCAGCAACAACCCGTCCCGGCACAAAATCAGACATCCCAGTCTGAGTCAAGGGGGAAGACCCTGTCAAATCAACACACACATCACGCCCTCTGTCCCACGAATAAAGTAGCAAATCCGCCGGACGAAGAGATCCGCCATGCCCGTCAACCAAACCAATATCAACCTCCTTGCCCGAAGAAATACCAGACCTATAGCAAATGTCGAATAAGGTGTCACGAACGAGGTTATGCCGATGCTTAACCCCCACAGTACCAGTACAAGAAACAGCGTGGTCCCCATACACATCATCAGCAAAAACCCGAGAGCAAGCAGGACAAGGCCTAGATACCGTGAATAACGGGACACCAAGGCGATACCCCAGCACACTACGGTAAGTCCTCCGGTTCATAGTCTGACCCAACCCAGAGATAGGAACCGCGCGCAACCAATCAGAGGCGTGGGCACCCTGCTGAGACTTCCATAACGCAAGCTGACGCGGTGTCAAAGAGAATACAGATTCCGCAGTAGCAGCAATCCTCGCAAAATATATATCTGCCAGTTTCTTCATAAGTTTAGGGGCAGCGATTTCACTAGGATCACGTAAAAAGGAAGAACCTGTAGTCTCAGAGAACACCCGCAAGGCATCGTCGAAAGTAGGACCAGAATCCACAATACCTGAAGACCGAAGTAGCTTAGCCTGCAAATCAGCAGACTGCAAACGGGACGCTAGAAAAGCATAATGAAAAACATCCCCGGCAGCATAAACACCGAGCCCACCCAGATGAAAAGGGAAAGTGGCAAGGCGCCACTGCCAATCCCCAAAACCAGGCCCAGACGCGGTGACAATACGTTCCAAGCTAGAACGAAGCGCTGCATCAAAGCGAAGATGGACAGACCCAAAGACCCCCGGGGAGCAAGTACGGAGGGAAAAATAGAGTTTAGAAATACCAGTACAGGCCCGAAGAAGAAGCAACTCACATTGCGGGTCCTCAATCCTCGCGACTAAGTCCATAAGCTCAACGGTCTTAGTCACTCTCCTCGCCACAAGCTCACTGCCAAAAATGGGACAAGTACTGACAGGTCCACCCAAAACAGAGACACCACGCAAGGGCCGAGCAATAGAAGGGGGGAAAACACCGGGTAGCCGACTCCGAGGATCCTCAATAGGCCAAAAGACCTCAGTCTTAGCCACATTAAGATGGAGACCGAAACGAGGCCCATCTGCCATAATCAAATCCAAAACTCTCCCCACCTCTAAAGTGTCCCCAACAATGGTGCCATCATCCAAATACCACGCTTGCAAAGTAAGATCAAAGGAATCCCGGATGTTGCACACTAGGGGATGCAAAACCAAAGCGAAAAGCAACGGCCCTAAAGGATCACCCTGCTGGACACCCTGACAAGACCACAAACAATGCTCCCCATAATAAAGACGGGCAGGGCTAGAGTAACAAAACTCCACCCAACGGGAAAGAACCGGACAACGACGGCGGACTTCCTGTAGCATAGTCACACGATCAACAAGATTGAAAGCATTTTGGAAATCAACTAGCAACATAGACAGTCCCACATCACCACCACGGGCCTCAATGAGCCGGTTCAAGGCATGCAAGATAGCCTCTCCTCCACCGGACACCCCAACCCCAAACTGAAGGCCAGCAAAATAAGCAGAC
The DNA here is from genome assembly GCA_022085475.1 of Heliosperma pusillum. Taxonomy (NCBI): domain Eukaryota; kingdom Viridiplantae; phylum Streptophyta; class Magnoliopsida; order Caryophyllales; family Caryophyllaceae; genus Heliosperma; species Heliosperma pusillum. Next base: position 30,938 of record JAIUZE010012084.1, on the reverse strand, counting down.
AACGAAGGACCAACCAGACAAGCACCAGCCTTAGAGACAAGACGTCTCCAGACAGTGCCAACAGCGATAGGGCGAACACCCCCGCCTGGTTTAACAAGCGGCGTGAGCGGAGCACTAGCAATGTACTCACCAAGGGCTACAGGGCACCGGCCCTCCAGAAAAAGATTTACCACCCTAGTAATAGAAGCGATCAAATCATCCGAGACAGCCACAGCAGCACCACTCAAACAGTCCAGAAGGTGTTGGGCACGAAGTCCATCCCTCCCGCAAGAAGTGCCACGCGGGAAACCACGAATCATATCCAAAACCACTGCCGAAGAGGCAACAAGAGAATGATGATCCACAGGCAAAGGAGGCAAAGAAGGAGATGGGGCGACAGGATGCTTCTCACGCAAAGCACAAAGAGTGGCATCAGTGTATGGGGCGACGCCGGAGGAAGAAAGCACCCTAACAGCAGCAGTATAATGACCATCACAAATCTTCCGCCGACACTGGCGGAGGTTTTGCTCACTCAAATCCAGATCCTCCTCCACACAAAACGAAGGAGGAACCTCAGCCAAACACTCCTGTAAAAGCTGCAACCCCCCTCCAGGCACCCCCCAAGCAAGAATAGCCCTAGTAATACTCTCCTCCTGACACTGTCGCCTAACAGCCGTCCTACACTCAAGATTACTCCGAGGAGCGAAGGTCTTAAGCAGACAAATAGGCAACACAAGCAAACGAACCCAGCAGGAGAGATCACCAGGAGAGTCAGCCACATCATCCAAGACCCCCTTCAGAACCCGAGCAAACCCAAGACGGCACTTAGGAGGAATAGATTTCACGGTGCGATGACCCAAAGAAAATAAACGGTCGAGCGACGATACAGACCAATGAACAAGCTCAACCCCAACATCAGATGAAAGAACCGAGTGAGACGGAGCCGGAGGTCTAGGGATACCATGAATAAAAAAACTAACGATGCCATCACCACAATCCGGAGGCGGAACAAAGTCACCCCGACCATGCCGACACCTAGAACGAAACGGATGGGTTTTAAAGCACTCCCCACACAACCAAAGCCCCATCCGCTTTAAACTAATCTCGGCATTAGAGAAAACCGTCAGACTATCAGTAAGAGTTTGACGGGTAAGACCCATAGCACCGTCAATACAATGTCGATCCTGAAAATGCTTTCGCCAGGCGGCCTTAGTAAGGCCCCTACCACCTCCATTCGGACACCCATGAATACAAGAAAAAGGACACTGAAACCGTACTAATACGGGCATGATCGGCAACCAACGGAGATAGAAATAAATAAATAGACGAAACTAAAAAAACAAAAAAAAAACACAAAGACTCACAATACACGTGCATGTACACAACAAATGCACAACAAAACCACCACCGGCCAAAAACACGTGCATGGCAAGGTGCACAAAACACCAGCCAATCCAGCCACCACCGGCCTGAAGGGCAAGGCAAGACCACCGGAGAAATATACCAGCAGCCCCACCAACCGCCGCCTGGAAAAGCAAAGCTACCACGGCGCCGAACCCTAAACCCGAAAACTATTATTATTATTATTATTATTATTATTATTATTATTATTATTATTATTATTATTATTATTATTATTATTATTATTATTATTATTATTATTATTATTATTATGATAAGATGCGCGCAGCTTTCATTAAAATAAAATAAAAAGTTTACATGAAGTTGGTGGGGAGCCAAGAGACAATCTGGGCCCCCACTTCCTTAGCTATAGCAAAACTAAGCCTAGCAAAAATATAAGCGGCCACCCGAGCCCCAGCATCTTGAGATACCGAGAATTTCTGGATCCGCTTGAGCAAGTCAACAGCATCCGAGCCCAGCTCCCCAAGCGAAGAGAAAGAGAAGGGTAGGAAACCATATCCAGCAGCCGCGCATAAATCCCCATACTTAGCACATTTGCGCTGAGCAGCATCGGCGACAACCCGTCCCGGCACAAAATCGGATATCCCAGTCTGAGTCAAGGGGGAAGACCCTGTCAAATCAACACACACATCACGCCCTCTGTCCCAGGAATAAAGAAGCAAATCCGCAGGACGAAGAGATCTGTCGTGCCCGTCAACCAAACCGATATCAACCTCCTTACCCGCAGAAATACCAGACCTAACAGATGTCAAATAAGGTGTCCCGAACGAGGTTATGTCGATGCTTAACCCCCACAGTACCAGCACAAGAAACATCGTGGTCTCCATACACATCACCAGTAAAAACCCGAGAGCAAGCAGAACAAGGCCTAGATACCGCGAATAACGGAACACCAAGGCGATACCCCAGCACACAACGGTAAGTCCTCCTATTCATAGTCTGACCCAACCCAGAGATAGGAACCGCACGCAACCAATCACAGGAGTGGGCACCCTGCTGAGACTTCCACAACGCAAGCTGAAGCGGTGTCAAAGAGAAAACAGATTCTGAAGAAGCAGCAACCGCCGCGAAATATATATCTGCCAATTTCTTCATAAGTTTAGGGGCATCGATTTCACTCGGATCACGTAAAAAATCAGAACCTGTAGTTTCCGAAAACATCCGCAAGGCATTGTCAAAAGTAGGACCAGCACATACAATACCAGAAGGCCGCAGGAGCTTAGCCTGCAAAACTGCAGACTGCAAACGGGAAGCCAGAAAAGCATAGTGTAAAACATCCCCCGCAGCATAAACACCGAGTCCACCCAAATGAAAAGGGAAAGTGGCAAGGCGCCACTGCGAATCCCCAAAACCATGCCCAGACGCGGTGACAATACGTTACAAGCTAGAACGAAGCGCTGCATCAAAGCGAAGATGGACAAACCCAAAGACCCCCGGGGAGCAAGTACGAAGGGAAAAATAGAGTTTAGAAATACCAGTACAGGCCCGAAGCAGAAGCAACTCGCATTGCGGGTCCTCAATCCTCGCGACTAAGTTCATAAGCTCAATGGTCTTAGTCACTCTCCTCGCCACAAGCTCACCGCCAAAAATAGGACAAGTACTGACAGGTCCACCCAAAACAGAGACACCACGCAAGGGTCGAGCAATAGAAGGGGGGAAAACACCGGGGAGCCGACTCCGAGGATCCTCAATAGGCCAAAAGACCTCAGTCTTAGCCACATTAAGATAGAGACCGAAACGAGGCCCATCTGCCATAATCAAATCCAAAACTCTCCCCACCTCTAAAGTGTCCCCAACAATGGTGCCATCATCCAAATACCATGCTTGAAAAGTAAGATCAAAGGAATCCCGAACGTTGCACACTAGGGGATGCAAAACCAAAGCGAAAAGCAAAGGGCCTAAAGGATCACCCTGCTGGACACCCTGACAAGACCACAAACAATGCTCCCCATAATAAAGACGGGCAGGGCTAGAGTAACAAAACTCCACCCAACAGGAAAGAACCGGACAACGACGGCGGACTTCCTGTAGCATAGTCACACGATCAACAAGGTTGAAAGCATTTTGGAAATCAACTAGCAACATAGACAGTCCCACATCACCACCACGGGCCTCAATGAGCCGGTTCAAGGCATGCAAGATAACCTCTCCCCCACCGGACACCCCAACCCCAAACTGAAGGCCAGCAAAATAAGTAGACAAAGAAGGACCAACCAGACAAGCACCAGCCTTAGAGACAAGACGTCTCCAGACAGTGCCAACAGCGATAGGGCGAACACCCCCGCCTGGTTTAACAAGCGGCGTGAGCGGAGCAGTAGCAATGTACTCACCAAGGGCTACAGGGCACCGGCCCTCCAGAAAAAGATTAACCACCCTAGTAATAGAAGCGATCAAATCATCCGAGACAGCCACAGCAACACCACACAAACAGTCCAGAAGGTGTTGGGCACGGAGTCCATCCCTCCCGCAAGAAGTACCACGCGGGAAACCACGAATCATATCCAAAACCACTGCCGAAGAGGCAACAAGAGAATGATGATCCACAGGCAAAGGAGGCAATAAAGGAGATGGGGCGACAGGATGCTTCTCACGCAAAGCACCAAGAGTGGCATCAGTGTATGGGGCGACGCCGGAGGAAGAAAGCACCCTAACAGCAGCAGTATAATGTGTAAGTTTCTTAAACTCAATATTAGACACTTCTAATATCATTATATATTTAGTTTACTCTTAAACTAAATAAATCTTATGCATGCATAACAAAAGATTAAGTAAAGAACCATTTCTTACATTGATTATGAAAATATGGGCACAATATTTGAACTCCTTTCAAATATTGTTCTTGAGCTAGTAATATGAGGATGATCTTCCAAGGTTCAAAGTAGAAACTCTCCAATTAGTTGCACCCAAGACTACCCTTAATCTCTACAAAATAATACTACACTAGTATTAAATGTAGTAACCCTTTAAAATGATCTAATAACCTCTTATTACTACACTAGTAATGTTATTAGAAAATATGAACTCTAATATAAACTTCTTAAGTTGTAGAGAGAAGTTGGAGAAATATATGAGAGATAAGTGATTTTTGCATGTCATGAATTATATGAGATAGTATAGAATAAATAAGAGGAAAATCAAGCCCTCTCTTGGCTTGAGAGAACCGGTCACATACACCTACCCACATGGGTGGGTGTTGTCATTTTCACATTGTTCTTAACAATGTTAGGTTGAGTGTATGGGTCATTGTAGTAATCATTTGTTCTAATTCTTAATTAGAATAAAATTACAAACTAAAAACCTACCCACCATCACCACAAAACCGGTACACCCATTAAAATGGGTGTCCATTTTATTTTTGCAATTTGTCATTTGTCACAAGTGTGACATGTGACATGTAACATGTAATTTTGCTTATAAATGTGCATTTAACCAATTTAAATGCAATTTCATAACAAATAAATTAGACTTAACATTTTAAGTCACATTTTATAATTACATGTAAATAAAATGGGTCCTCTCATATTTGGTTAAAATAATCTACAACAATTTGTAATTATAATTAACCAAATTAACTTATCTCAAATGTTTCATAAACATAATGCATTCTTAGTAATATAACAATTAAATTACCAAAATGAATCTTATTTAATCATATTACAATAAGATATATTTCTCACTCACAATTTGAACTTGGTTCATTTTAAGGGATTAATTAATCTGTATCACTATACAATTAATTAATGTACATGATTAGGGGATTGTCCTTTAGGTGTGACCTCAAGGGATCAACTGATCACCACCGTCATACGACAGTAACGTCAAACTCAATTGAGCCAATCGTTACCGATTTATGTTGACCAGTTGACTATAATATTCATCATCCCTTTGTATTCTTATTATTGAGATTTAATTATGTGATCGCACTATTGTTGAGGACACTTACTCCAACAATCTCCCACTTGTCCGAGACAAGTGTGCGTCACCAATTCTCTTGTCCTATTACAATCTCCCACTCAATGCAAGGTGTCTTGCAGGTCGTACTTGCATTTGATCATATCAAGAGTGGTTTCCTCGATCTGGAGAGTAACTGTCTGACCGAAATTATCTACCATAGATACCTTCCGAGCGTGGCCACGCATTTTCAGCTTACTCCTCCTCGAGTGGCCTTGAGATTTAAAAACAACCCTGACAAGGGGTGGACAATTCCTATCGCACTATTCCCTTTGCATAGCCACAGCTCATCATGACCCAAAAGATGCCCATTTGACCCCAGTTACGAAGGTCGTAGAGCATAAATCAAAGTCACTCTGAAACTGTGCCACCTTAGGCGAACAATCTTTAGTCAAAGAATTGACTCAAAAGAATACTAGTAGCTCTTGCCACGACTAGGCTACAAGAATTGCCAGAATTCTATAAGCGGTCACTGCCCGACAGATTGTCCCTTACACTCTGTCTATGTGATCTATTGGTCATCCCTTATGACCCTATGACACTTGAACTTGCCATCAATCGCACCACAATCTAGTCACTTCGAGATGTCACCTCACATAAGTGACTAGGGGCCAATGCTATGTTAAATCAGTCCACTTTAATGGAGTCCAAAATTGTCTCTACAATCCATTGGATATAACAAAGCACAAAATAAGTTTTAGAAACTCAAACGATAAATGTGATTATCATATATGAACAATCAACACAATGTTATTGCTTCATATCATATAATCTAAAGTTTATGTCGTCCATGACAATTCATGACGATCTTATTAAATGCAATAAAGGCTTGGATATTGAATATACCATATATTCATTTATTCCAACCTTGTGAATTCCTTTTTCCTTCCATACAACGTTATTCCTAATAACATGAATTCATCTATGTACATATCTAGATCTCTATCTAGTGTTGAGCTCTTTAACTTGAAAGATACTCCCACTCGTTATCATGATAACTGATAGGTATTTAGGTGAAGGGATCTACTATTAGTTCCTTTTAAACCACCTTATCCTCATCATAATGTACTAGGTCTCTATTTGTAGAATTTATAATGATTGACTCTTCAATCATCCTTTTAGTTATTCGCTTCTTGTATAACAAAAGTATGCCTAGGATTTCGATAAATCCTTTTATAAGTTTGGAAATTTGGGTTTGTGTAACCTTTACCACATTGTCAAATTTTCTCTACCAAACAGAAGAATGAATCCCTAGTTCTCCTTGAGAACCCTATGGATTTTCTAATAGGCTATCCAATGACACTCATTTGGATTGTTTGTTTTAGGGTTGTCATGCTCCTAGCATACAATTCATTTAGGTATGTGCATGTTATGGCACACATGATCGATATCATGTGATCAACAACTCTTAGGTTCAGTGGATGACTATGACCCTTTCATAGTGATCCCACTTTTATCAACATAAATAACCTATTGAACTTGTTGAAATAGATAAAGGCTCTTATCGATATAAGTGCATGTGACCTTTCCAAATTACAAACTAAAATCTTCTATTCCTCAATAGATTTTGATTTTAGTCTACATGTTGCCCTTTTTCATCCAACATTAAAATCCAACCACTCCTTTCAAAAAGGTAATACGAATATGTCACTCTAATGAGTGAAACGTCATTCACGTGGAAAACAATTTCTCCCACTGAACTTCATGTCTTTACATGATAATTTCTCCCAGATGAAAAGGGAAAGTGGCAAGGCGCCACTGCCAATCCCCAAAACCAGGCCCAGACGCGGTGACAATACGTTCCAAGCTAGAACGAAGCGCTGCATCAAAGCGAAGATGGACAGACCCAAAGACCCCCGGGGAGCAAGTACGGAGGGAAAAATAGAGTTTAGAAATACCAGTACAGGCCCGAAGAAGAAGCAACTCACATTGCGGGTCCTCAATCCTCGCGACTAAGTCCATAAGCTCAACGGTCTTAGTCACTCTCCTCGCCACAAGCTCACTGCCAAAAATGGGACAAGTACTGACAGGCCCACCCAAAACAGAGACACCACGCAAGGGCCGAGCAATAGAAGGGGGGAAAACACCGGGTAGCCGACTCCGAGGATCCTCAATAGGCCAAAAGACCTCAGTCTTAGCCACATTAAGATGGAGACCGAAACGAGGCCCATCTGCCATAATCAAATCCAAAACTCTCCCCACCTCTAAAGTGTCCCCAACAATGGTGCCATCATCCAAATACCACGCTTGCAAAGTAAGATCAAAGGAATCCCGGATGTTGCACACTAGGGGATGCAAAACCAAAGCGAAAAGCAACGGCCCTAAAGGATCACCCTGCTGGACACCCTGACAAGACCACAAACAATGCTCCCCATAATAAAGACGGGCAGGGCTAGAGTAACAAAACTCCACCCAACGGGAAAGAACCGGACAACGACGGCGGACTTCCTGTAGCATAGTCACACGATCAACAAGATTGAAAGCATTTTGGAAATCAACTAGCAACATAGACAGTCCCACATCACCACCACGGGCCTCAATGAGCCGGTTCAAGGCATGCAAGATAGCCTCTCCTCCACCGGACACCCCAACCCCAAACTGAAGGCCAGCAAAATAAGCAGACAACGAAGGACCAACCAGACAAGCACCAGCCTTAGAGACAAGACGTCTCCAGACAGTGCCAACAGCGATAGGGCGAACACCCCCGCCTGGTTTAACAAGCGGCGTGAGCGGAGCACTAGCAATGTACTCACCAAGGGCTACAGGGCACCGGCCCTCCAGAAAAAGATTTACCACCCTAGTAATAGAAGCGATCAAATCATCCGAGACAGCCACAGCAGCACCACTCAAACAGTCCAGAAGGTGTTGGGCACGAAGTCCATCCCTCCCGCAAGAAGTGCCACGCGGGAAACCACGAATCATATCCAAAACCACTGCCGAAGAGGCAACAAGAGAATGATGATCCACAGGCAAAGGAGGCAAAGAAGGAGATGGGGCGACAGGATGCTTCTCACGCAAAGCACAAAGAGTGGCATCAGTGTATGGGGCGACGCCGGAGGAAGAAAGCACCCTAACAGCAGCAGTATAATGACCATCACAAATCTTCCGCCGACACTGGCGGAGGTTTTGCTCACTCAAATCCAGATCCTCCTCCACACAAAACGAAGGAGGAACCTCAGCCAAACACTCCTGCAAAAGCTGCAACCCCCCTCCAGGCACCCCCCAAGCAAGAATAGCCCTAGTAATACTCTCCTCCTGACACTGTCGCCTAACAGCCGTCCTACACTCAAGATTACTCCGAGGAGCGAAGGTCTTAAGCAGACAAATAGGCAACACAAGCAAACGAACCCAGCAGGAGAGATCACCAGGAGAGTCAGCCACATCATCCAAGACCCCCTTCAGAACCCGAGCAAACCCAAGACGGCACTTAGGAGGAATAGATTTCACGGTGCGATGACCCAAAGAAAATAAACGGTCGAGCGACGATACAGACCAATGAACAAGCTCAACCCCAACATCAGATGAAAGAACCGAGTGAGACGGAGCCGGAGGTCTAGGGATACCATGAATAAAAAAACTAACGATGCCATCACCACAATCCGGAGGCGGAACAAAGTCACCCCGACCATGCCGACACCTAGAACGAAACGGATGGGTTTTAAAGCACTCCCCACACAACCAAAGCCCCATCCGCTTTAAACTAATCTCGGCATTAGAGAAAACCGTCAGACTATCAGTAAGAGTTTGACGGGTAAGACCCATAGCACCGTCAATACAATGTCGATCCTGAAAATGCTTTCGCCAGGCGGCCTTAGTAAGGCCCCTACCACCTCCATTCGGACACCCATGAATACAAGAAAAAGGACACTGAAACCGTACTAATACGGGCATGATCGGCAACCAACGGAGATAGAAATAAATAAATAGACGAAACTAAAAAAACAAAAAAAAAACACAAAGACTCACAATACACGTGCATGTACACAACAAATGCACAACAAAACCACCACCGGCCAAAAACACGTGCATGGCAAGGTGCACAAAACACCAGCCAATCCAGCCACCACCGGCCTGAAGGGCAAGGCAAGACCACCGGAGAAATATACCAGCAGCCCCACCAACCGCCGCCTGGAAAAGCAAAGCTACCACGGCGCCGAACCCTAAACCCGAAAACTATTATTATTATTATTATTATTATTATTATTATTATTATTATTATTATTATTATTATTATTATTATTATTATTATTATTATTATTATTATGATAAGATGCGCGCAGCTTTCATTAAAATAAAATAAAAAGTTTACATGAAGTTGGTGGGGAGCCAAGAGACAATCTGGGCCCCCACTTCCTTAGCTATAGCAAAACTAAGCCTAGCAAAAATATAAGCGGCCACCCGAGCCCCAGCATCCTGAGATACCGAGAATTTCTGGATCCGCTTGAGCAAGTCAACAGCATCCGAGCCCAGCTCCCCAAGCGAAGAGAAAGAGAAGGGTAGGAAACCATATCCAGCAGTCGCGCATAAATTCCCATACTTAGCACATTTGCGCTGAGCAGCATCGGCGACAACCCGTCCCGGCACAAAATCGGACATCTCAGTCTGAGTCAAGGGGGAAGACCCTGTCAAATCAACACACAAATCACGCCCTCTGTCCCAGGAATAAAGAAGCAAATCCGCAGGACGAAGAGATCTGTCGTGCCCGTCAACCAAACCGATATCAACCTCCTTACCCGCAGAAATACCAGACCTATAACAGATGTCAAATAAGGTGTCACGAACGAGGTTATGTCGATGCTTAACCCCCACAGTACCAGCACAAGAAACAGCGTGGTCCCCATACACATCTTCAGTAAAAACCCGAGAGCAAGCAGGACAAGGCCTAGATACCACGAATAACGGAACACCGATGCGATACCCCAGCACACAACGGTAAGTCCTCCTGTTCATAGTCTGACCCAACCCAGAGATAGGAACTGCACGCAACCAATCAGAGGAGTGGGCACCCTGCTGAGACTTCCACAAAGCAAGCTGACCCGGTGTCAAAGAGAAAACAGATTCTGAAGAAGCAGCAACCGTCGCGAAATATATATCTGCCAATTTCTTCATAAGTTTAGGGGCAGCGATTTCACTCGGATCACGTAAAAAATCAGAACCTGTAGTCTCCGAAAACACCCGCAAGGCCTCGTCAAAAGTAGGACCAGCACATACAATACCAGAAGGCCGCAGGAGCGTAGCCTGCAAAACTGCAGACTGCAAACGGGAAGCCAGAAAAGCATAGTGTAAAACATCCCCCGCAGCATAAACACCGAGTCCACCCAAATGAAAAGGGAAAGTGGCAAGGCGCCATTGCCAATCTCCAAAACCAGGCCCACACGCGGTGACAGTACGTTCCAAGCTAGAACGAAGCGCTGCATCAAAGCGAAGATGGACAGACCCAAAGACCCCCGGGGAGCAAGTACGGAGGGAAAAATAGAGTTTAGAAATACCAGTACAGGCCCGAAGCAGAAGCAACTCACATTGCGGGTCCTCAATCCTCGCGACTAAGTCCATAAGCTCAACGGTCTTAGTCACTCTCCTCGCCACAAGCTCACTGCCAAAAATGGGACAAGTACTGACAGGTCCACCCAAAACAGAGACACCACGCAAGGGCCGAGCAATAGAAGGGGGGAAAACACCGGGTAGCCGACTCCGAGGATCCTCAATAGGCCAAAAGACCTCAGTCTTAGCCACATTAAGATGGAGACCGAAACGAGGCCCATCTGCCATAATCAAATCCAAAACTCTCCCCACCTCTAAAGTGTCCCCAACAATGGTGCCATCATCCAAATACCACGCTTGCAATGTAAGATCAAAGGAATCCCGGATATTGCACACTAGGGGATGCAAAACCAAAGCGAAAAGCAAAGGCCCTAAAGGATCACCCTGCTGGACACCCTGACAAGACCACAAACAATGCTCCCCATAATAAAGACGGGCAGGGCTAGAGTAACAAAACTCCACCCAACGGGAAAGAACCGGACAACGACGGCGGACTTCCTGTAGCATAGTCACACGATCAACAAGGTTGAAAGCATTTTGGAAATCAACTAGCAACATAGACAGTCCCACATCACCACCACGGGCCTCAATGAGCCGGTTCAAGGCATGCAAGATAGCCTCTCCTCCACCGGACACCCCAACCCCAAACTGAAGGCCAGCAAAATAAGCAGACAATGAAGGACCAACCAGACAAGCACCAGCCTTAGAGACAAGACGTCTCCAGACAGTGCCAACAGCGATAGGGCGAACACCCCCGCCTGGTTTAACAAGCGGCGTGAGCGGAGCAGTAGCAATGTACTCACCAAGGGCTACAGGGCACCGGCCCTCCAGAAAAAGATTAACCACCCTAGTAATAGAAGCGATCAAATCATCCGAGACAGCCACAGCAACACCACACAAACAGTCCAGAAGGTGTTGGGCACGGAGTCCATCCCTCCCGCAAGAAGTACCACGCGGGAAACCACGAATCATATCCAAAACCACTGCCGAAGAGGCAACAAGAGAATGATGATCCACAGGCAAAGGAGGCAATAAAGGAGATGGGGCGACAGGATGCTTCTCACGCAAAGCACCAAGAGTGGCATCAGTGTATGGGGCGACGCCGGAGGAAGAAAGCACCCTAACAGCAGCAGTATAATGTGTAAGTTTCTTAAACTCAATATTAGACACTTCTAATATCATTATATATTTAGTTTACTCTTAAACTAAATAAATCTTATGCATGCATAACAAAAGATTAAGTAAAGAACCATTTCTTACATTGATTATGAAAATATGGGCACAATATTTGACCTCCTTTCAAATATTGTTCTTGAGCTAGTAATATGAGGATGATCTTCCAAGTTTCAAAGTAGAAACTCTCCAATTAGTTGCACCCAAGACTACCCTTAATCTCTACAAAATAATACTACACTAGTATTAAATGTAGTAACCCTTTAAAATGATCTAATAACCTCTTATTACTACACTAGTAATGTTATTAGAAAATATGAACTCTAATATAAACTTCTTAAGTTGTAGAGAGAAGTTGGAGAAATATATGAGAGATAAGTGATTTTTGCATGTCATGAATTATATGAGATAGTATAGAATAAATAAGAGGAAAATCAAGCCCTCTCTTGGCTTGAGAGAACCGGTCACATACACCTACCCACATGGGTGGGTGTTGTCATTTTCACATTGTTCTTAACAATGTTAGGTTGAGTGTATGGGTCATTGTAGTAATCATTTGTTCTAATTCTTAATTAGAATAAAATTACAAACTAAAAACCTACCCACCATCACCACAAAACCGGTACACCCATATAAAATGGGTGTCCATTTTATTTTTGCAATTTGTCATTTGTCACAAGTGTGACATGTGACATGTAACATGTAATTTTGCTTATAAATGTGCATTTAACCAATTTAAATGCAATTTCATAACAAATAAATTAGACTTAACATTTTAAGTCACATTTTATAATTACATGTAAATAAAATGGGTCCTCTCATATTTGGTTAAAATAATCTACAACAATTTGTAATTATAATTAACCAAATTAACTTATCTCAAATGTTTCATAAACATAATGCATTCTTAGTAATATAACAATTAAATTACTAAAATGAATCTTATTTAATCATATTATAATAAGATATATTTCTCACTCACAATTTGAACTTGGTTCATTTAAGGGATTAATTAATCTGTATCACTATACAATTAATTAATTACATGATTAGGGGATTGTCCTTTAGGTGTGACCTCAAGGGATCAACTGATCACCACCGTCATACGACAGTAACGTCAAACTCAATTGAGCCAATCGTTACCGATTTATGTTGACCAGTTGACTATAATATTCATCATCCCTTTGTATTCTTATTATTGAGATTTAATTATGTGATCGCACTATTGTTGAGGACACTTACTCCAACAATCTCCCACTTGTCCGAGACAAGTGTGCGTCACCAATTCTCTTGTCCTATTACAATATCTCCCACTCAATGCAAGGTGTCTTGCAGGTCGTACTTGCATTTGATCATATCAAGAGTGGTTTCCTCGATCTGGAGAGTAACTGTCTGACCGGAATTATCTACCATAGATACCTTCCGAGCGTGGCCACGCATTTTCAGCTTACTCCTCCTCGAGTGGCCTTGAGATTTAAAAACAACCCTGACAAGGGGTGGACAATTCCTATCGCACTATTCCCTTTGAATAGCCACAGCTCATCATGACCCAAAAGATGCCCATTTGACCCCAGTTACGAAGGTCGTAGAGCATAAATCAAAGTCACTCTGAAACTGTGCCACCTTAGGCGAACAATCTTTAGTCAAAGAATTGACTCAAAAGAATACTAGTAGCTCTTGCCACGACTAGGCTACAAGAATTGCCAGAATTCTATAAGCGGTCACTGCCCGACAGATTGTCCCTTACACTCTGTCTATGTGATCTATTGGTCATCCCTTATGACCCTATGACACTTGAACTTGCCATCAATCGCACCACAATCTAGTCACTTCGAGATGTCACCTCACATAAGTGACTAGGGGCCAATGCTATGTTAAATCAGTCCACTTTAATGGAGTCCAAAATTGTCTCTACAAGCCATTGGATATAACAAAGCACAAAATAAGTTTTAGAAACTCAAACGATAAATGTGATTATCATATATGAACAATCAACACAATGTTATTGCTTCATATCATATAATCTAAAGTTTATTTCGTCCATGACAATTCATGACGATCTTATTAAATGCAATAAAGGCTTGGGTAGTGAATATACCATATATTCATTTATTCCAACATTGTGAATTGCTTTTTCCTTCCATCCAACGTTATTCCTAATAACATGAATTCATCTATGTACATGTCTAGATCTCTATCTAGTGTTGGGCTCTTTAACTTGAAAGATACTCCCACTCGTTATCATGATAACTGATAGGTATTTAGGTGAAGGGATCTACTATTAGTTCCTTTTAAACCACCTTATCCTCATCATAATGTACTAGGTCTCTATTTGTAGAATTTATAATGATTGACTCTTCAATCATCCTTTTAGTTATTCGCTTCATGTATAACAAAAGTATGCCTAGGATTTCGATAAATCCTTTTATAAGTTTGGAAATTTGGGTTTGTGTAACCTTTACCACATTGTCAAATTTTCTCTACCAAACAGAAGAATGAATCCCTAGTTCTCCTTGAGAACCCTATGGATTTTCTAATAGGCTATCCAATGACACTCATTTGGATTGTTTGTTTTAGGCTTGTCATGCTCCTAGCATACAATTCATTTAGGTATGTGCATGTTATGGCACACATGATCGATATCATGTGATCAACAACTCTTAGGTTCAGTGAATGACTATGACCCTTTCATAGTGATCCCACTTTTATCAACATAAACAACCTATTTAACTTGTTGAATAGATTAAGGATTCTATCGATATAAGATTCTTTATAAATGCCAAGCTAAAATCTTCTATTCCACAATATATTTTGATTTTAGCATACACTTTGCCCTCTTTCATCCAACATTAAAATCCAACCACTCCTTTCAAAAAGGTAATATGAATATGTCACTCTTAATAAGTGAAACGTCATTTACGTGGAAAACAATTTCTCCCACTGAACTTTATGTCTTTACATGATGACTTAAACTCCCACTTAATTTCATGTCTATACATGACTTTAACTCCCACTGAATTTCATGTTTATACATGACTTTTCGACAATTCGAGTGAAACCCTTATTCTATCTTATAATAGAAAAGATCATCATAACCTCTAGGTAGATATATACAATAGGCTTGTGTCATGTACACATCCTATTCCAAATCCCTATTTGGACATGTAGTTTTGATGTGTATCTGGTACACACTTATTATGAGGTATTTCACTGATGATTTGGATCTAAGCAAAGTTACGCATTAACTTAGCTTTTGAAGACATCTACATGTCTATCCATGCAACTACAATTGGACAACTCCAAATAAAACATTTTCTTTGCATAGATTCCATATAATTTCATAAGTCTCTTTTAGAAAATCGAAATTCAAAATTTCTAGGTACTTCCACTTCATAGATCATAATCTTATTATATCAAGAACAATTTCTTTTGGTCTCGTCACTAGTCTAAGGATTTACCTAAGAACGCTTTCTTTTGGTCTCCTCACTAGTCTTGAGTCTAACCTAAGAACATTTTCTTTTGGTTTCCTCACTAGTTCCTAACTAGTTTTACGTTGTGGCTTTTTTTCTCCAACTCTATCTTTAGAAAAATACAACTATTTTCTTTAAAGATAGCCTTATGAGCCACAAACAATTTGTACTCATACTTGTTAGGGAGGTAGAAGTATCACAACATGACCTTAAGTGATCTACTAAAGACTTCTTTGTAAAGACATCGAATCTTAGCTTCAACATAGACTAGTTCTATAAGAGCTAAAGAGGTGAACTCATATTCATGTCATTTACTTTCTTTATAAGTAGTGATGCCAATTGGTTTGGTAGACTCCCTACTTTGAGTTTAATAACTCAATTTTGACTTAACAATTGATCTTTCAAAGTGAGAATTGAATTCTTAGTCTTCTATTATAATGATCCCATCATCATAATGTTTACATGATCAATTTGAGTCGATATAATTTATGTTATTAGCAAGTAGAGTATGATGACAAGTTTTTAGAACTAAAAGTTTCAACAAACCGAGTGACTTGAGGTGAAAACCAAGTCACTAATATCCAATTACAACCAAAAGTTAATAAAAGGAATTAAACAAATTTCCATGTCAAACAAGGAAATTATAAAAGTTCTAAAAACAATGTCTCAAAATACATCCCAAATTTTTGACAATTCAAAATGAGACCAAGCTTCCATAGATCTTCAATCATGGGTAGCTACCTTAGCTTCCCTTGAAGAGCTTTCTTAGGCTTGCTTGTCCTTGCCTTTATCCTTGCTAGGATGCCCTAATTACAATTAAATAGGGTAAGAGTCACAACTTGTATCTATATACCAAAGTTGAGATCATAACATAAACGAAAAGGGATAAATTACCAACTGAAACATCTTTCCAGTTTTGATATCTCCTAGATATTTAGTGCAATTCCTCTTCCAATGCCCTATGTCATTACAATAATGGGCATGGGAGGGCTATTCTCAATAGCTTTACCCTTTCCCTTGAAGGTGGAGGGCTTCTTCCCTTTACTACCACCTTTCTTGAACTTCCCCTTACTATTTTATATCCTTGGAGGTGCTAACATTTAGTCTCATGTCTCTCTCAGCTTGCACAAGCATCTTGTGCAATTCATGAAGAAAGGTTTCTCATGTTATGCATATTGTAATTTACCCTAAACTTCACATATGCTTTTATTTTCCCCAAGGAATGTTAGACTCGGTCGATAACGAGTTGTTCGGGAATGGTCACCCCTTGCAATTTAAGAGTATCGACATGCTCAATCACTTTGAGTATATGAGGGCTAACTTTTGGTCCTCTTTTAGGTTCATGTTGAATAATGTGGAAGCCGTCTTATATTGTAAGATCCTAGGAGCTTGTGAAAAAACATGGTCACAAGCTTGTCATAGATCTCATAGGCCGTGCTCATCTTATGGCACTCCTTTGGACATTGGCTTCCAACGAGAAGATCAAAACGTTTTTGATCACGGCGGACTCTTTGTGGCTAGCCTCATAGGCTCGCCTTGCGTGGCGGTTGACCTTTCATTAGGTGTGGTGGGAGAGGCCTTGGCAAGGTAACGAAACCGGTCGTCACCCGCCGCGGCCAAGCGGAGTTGCAAATCCCAATTGGTAAAATTAGCGCCATTCTTTTCTAACTTGCATCGATCCATGAAGGATCGAAGCCATGAGACATTCGTGAGAGTTGGAGCATAGGTGGTGGTGGATGAATTTGCATTTGCCATTGCGAATAAACAATTATGACTACAATTTTAAAGACATAAAGGAAATGTTAACATTTATCGTTTTAAATACTTGTAAACATTTTAAACAAGTTTTAACATTTAAATAGTGACCTCTACCCAACTATTATAAATGATTCCGAGATCCAAATTCATATCAATTTGGGCACGGTAAGCCGATTCATCCCTCATTAACATAATTCGGTGGATTAACTCTTTAATCGATTCTACATTAGAACTCTCGGTCGATAATATTACATTAATATTTATCTTTAGACCGGAACACATGCGGCTACGGTCGCGAATACTTCCGTTGAGCTCAATCCAAATTTCGAAATAATAACATTTATTACCCCATTTACCCAACGTAACAAGTTTAGCACCCCGGTGAGCCGAGCCTACTTCCTTGCGAAATTGGGATTCATGGGTTCTAACATTTGGTAAGGCTTGATCTCAATTATTTATTATGAGAGGTCATGACAATTTATAATCTATCATGTTAAAGTGAACTAAATTGATGAATTAACGATTATTTAAATTGACACGGTCGAATACTCGATAAATATGCATGTCATGTTATGGCGATTTGGCAATGCATGCAAACATATTAAATAAAAATGCAAGCATAAAATAAAACTCCTAGTATGGCCTTTCCTATAATAGATAATCATATAATCTATTACAAGTTCGGAAACCAACTCCTTTGGTCCCTTGAACTTCATAAGCACGCCTCCCAAGGTCACCGTCTCTCTCTCGGAATTCCTTTCCGAATGGTACCGTCTTTGGGAAACTCCGGTTTTACAATTAGTTACAAAATATATAATAAAATTACAATAATTTCCTATTATACATTTGTAAAATAAAATAATACAATAAAAGTGATACGAGATCACATTAAATTACAACCGAATCAATATTCCCTTACATTTCGGGCAATATCGATTAAAACTAAGGCCATACAAGGAAAAATTACATAATTCCAAATTACATAAAACAAAATATGACATTCATAAATTGAAAATATGACATTCATAAATAAAATGCAGCATTATAATATGTATAAAACATGCTCATGTTAAATGCCAAATCGCTCTATTTACCGGTTTATATCGAATATAACCCGGTTTTACGGAAATGCGTGATAATAACACTTTAAAATCACCAAACAATACTTAAATCATATTTAAGTCCAAGTTAATTATCCCAACTCATTTAGGCCTCAAAAATTAGTCATCACTCAATTTTTCACAATAATTCAACTTGTTGTTATATAATTGCTCATATTAGACTTTTAAAATCATATTTTAATCAAATAAATCCAAATTTAATTACAATAATTTCAAAATTTGAATTTTAAATTTTTGTACATTCTGGAACATTTCCATGACACTCATAATGTCAAAAATCATGGTTTAAAAATTTTGAATCGGTTTAGAGAAAAATGGTTGCGCTTTATCGGTTTTATCAAATAAAATACATAAAGCATGCAAAAATTAATCATATTAAATTTTCAACTTTAGATCTGAAATGTGGGACATTTATGCAATCAGGAATAATTTTCTCTTGACATGAATAATAATTTAGCTATAATTTTTTAATTAGTCACTATTTATGCCATTTTTACATTAAAAATTCATAAATCATGCAAGACAAATCACATAACACTAGTATAAAAAGTAGAATAGGCGGAAAGAAAAGGCTTCGGTTCTTGTTATTAACCATAGCCATTTATAAAAGGCTACGGTTATTGATAAACAGCCGTAGCCTTAAATGTGGAACAAAGGCAAAGGCTACGGTTCTATTAACAACCGAAGCCTAATATGAAGAATAGGCTACGGTTACTTGTGAAACCGTTGCCTAAAGTTTATACAGGGAAAGAAAATTGATGCGCTCACTCCGTCTTTCCACCTCTCTAAATTAGTTTTTACATTTATCACAATAAACAATTGACACATTCTTCTCCTCTCTAACCTCCCTAATACTTCCCACACAAAATAAGATCTCCATTGTCAGTATTTATGAATAATCTCACAGAAATCTCTTTCATATACCCTTCATTTTTTAGCCACATTTAAACCCCTCTACTTCCTCTCTCTCATTTCCCCAAATTCTTCTGATTTTTTTGTTAGGGTTTACAACAATTGCCGCATAATTTTTATTATAATTACAACAATCCTTGTACTTCATCTCTCTGATATCACGGAGCAAGTTCACTAGTGTTTAAACGACGGGGAATCTACCAACACGATGGTGGCGTAACTTTTGGTGTTGCCAGATACCTCGGTTCTTTCTCTTCATATCTGTAAACTTTACGATTTCTTACAATTTATCGGCAAAATTAGAGCATAAAAGGAAATTGGAATAGAGTTTTGAATGCCGCTTGTTGTGGTTTGGCATGATTTCTGAGCAACATAGCTGCATAGGTAATTCCTCTTCTCTCTAATTTTTAATCAATTTTTGTTAGTTTTGTTTAATTTCTATAGTTTATGTTGAACGTATTGTCATTTTAGACTAATATTTTATGTTAGATTGTTGTTAATTAAGAGTACATTTGTATTATGAAGTACAACCTAATGATTCATAGATGTCTTGTTTTGTTGATTGTGACATTGTTCTGGGTCTCAACTTTCTTATTAGTTGATTAAAAATCTGTCTGAAACTATAGTGTCACTTGTTAATCATGTTCTATGAGTGTATGATTCAGCACTGGATTATTTTAATAAGTATGATAGGAGAAACCTAGATATAGAATTTGACTATTTCAATTGGGCAAATATATTATTTTGAATGTTATAGATCAGCAAGGATTTTGGAAGTTCATTGTGCAATAGAGAGTACAGAGGCTTGGTCATTTTACGATACTTGTGTTCGCTGCTTGAGCAATAGGTTATATTTTTGTCAATCATATACCATAATCTCAACACATTTCATTTCGAGTTTTTAGCTGAATTTTGCTAGT
Source organism: Heliosperma pusillum (assembly GCA_022085475.1). Taxonomy (NCBI): domain Eukaryota; kingdom Viridiplantae; phylum Streptophyta; class Magnoliopsida; order Caryophyllales; family Caryophyllaceae; genus Heliosperma; species Heliosperma pusillum. Next base: position 10,691 of record JAIUZE010012084.1, on the reverse strand, counting down.
GGTGAGGATGTGTCAATTGTTTTTTATAAAGTTAAGGTTTGTTCATATCCTACATTAATTCAATTTGATACTAGAATTTTGTATAGCCTAATGATTCCTAGATTGAGGTATCCTGTTGCAAGTAAGATATTATCTGTTGAATAATTGGAAGTTTAAATTTAATACATAAGTCAATCGTGTATGCTGTAGAAAATTGCCCAAGAGCTAATATGTTGTGTAGCAATTTAACTTCCCAATTGTAATACTAGTTAAATTTTAAGGGGAACCGCTTAACAGCTCATTGATTTCAAGTTGGACTTGTAAGTACTCCCTCCGTTTCTTAATGATGTTACCACTTCATGAATATATGTGAGGAGTATTTGAGTAAAGTGGGAACATCAATAACATATAGAGGGAGTACTAGTTTTTCCTCAGATACAAAAATAAAGCATCTAATTTCCTATCAATTTATTCATTTAAATGATTTTCAATGTCGGATTTGAAAGCAGTAATGGACAGTGGTAGTAATTTCCTTTCCATGATGGACTTCTTATCAATGTGCGTGGATCACATGCATTCATATTTACTAGTTATGAAGGTACTCCTTTCTTGTATGGGTTGATACGTTAGTATAGTAGCTATCGACATTGTTGTGGAACAATTTATCAAGACTTGTTTTCACCTCCTTTATATGAGTCGTATAAATCTAACATTCAATTCTTTGTTTTCCCTTCAGACTGATACAACTCCAAATTAATCTGCTTCCCCAGGTTTATTTCTCTCCTCTTAATGTTTCTACTAATATTTATAGGTATATTTTTGGATAAATAATATAGTATGGACAAGTTCACACTATAAATACCCATGTATGCCAATTAGTTTACTCATTTACAGACTTTTCCATTCTACTACACTTTTGTGGATTCAAATCAAGTCTTTGTTTGATGGATACAAATTTAGGGAGGAGATTGAATGTAATAAGACTGTGGTCATTATCATGGTAATGGGATTGTGGTAATGGTAATGGAGGGTAGAAAGATGTTGCCTATTTTCCCTATCTTTCTCATTTCCACCCTTGATCACTCTATTTCATTACTTGTCATTTTAGCTCCATTACACCACATCTCCACAAGTCACAACACTTATATGAATGCGAGCAATACCCACTCCACTTATATCATTCTAAATCATTCTTATGTCCACTAACTTTTATGTATGGATATACCCGTCGTAAGAAAAACCAGGTGCTTTTGTCTATTTACTTCTTTTCTTGCTCTAAGCTATTTTTTTCCCACGAGTATATAATCTACTTAATGTCTTAGTTGTTGTTGTTGTTGTTGTTGTTGTTATGTATTTTTCTTGCCTTTTCTTCTGTAAGATTGTCTAACAGTAGTAGTGTATTCCAATTGTCGCATTGCTGTAGCCTTGGTCACAAAAGCTACATGCAACATCAGTGTCCATAAGATGGCGATCAAGGTAATTCTTAACTTATTATAATCTAATTCCGTTGAAATATGTCAGGTTTTATAGATTTCGTTTGGAACCTGGTGGGTAAGAATGGTTATGGTAGAAGACGAAATTGATGGGAGCCAGTCCGTATTTTATGCTATTAAATTTTTTGTTGAGGCGATAATGGAAATTAATGAAGGATTTCTTAATCAGTTTATCTCAAGTCTTAACTACTCTAAATCCTATGCCAGAGATAACGGTAAGGACGTTGCATTCAATTTTAGCCAAGCTGGGAAGGATATGAATGACAAATTGAAAACTAGCCCTGTCACTGCTGCTGTATATGCACTATTTGGTTTGTTTTTCACATATTATTTCTAATATATTTGTAATTTGGTATGTCCCACTTTATGTGGAGTTTGAATGGTTTCAAAACCAGCTTAAACCTTGATTTATTAATTTGGTGTGATTAGCCCTCTTTGCTTCTTAGTTCTATAGATTTAAGAAAAACATGGAATCTATTCTTAAAATTTCCTCTACTGATCAGCGCAGGATAGTGGAAAATGAGTGTACTAGGTTCAGCCAGCACTGGAGTGAGCCTCTGCCTGATGCAACTCATGCAGCCTACCCGTACGTCGTCAGTCGAGTGCTGCTTGTGCTTGATATAGGATGTTATTGTTGGTTCACGATATTGACGACCTGCTGCCTCTGTTTGATGGGGCATGGACACATGGGGTTGCACGTATTTAACATATTAGAAGTTTAGAACTCGGTATAATTTTCTCCTTTGTAGCTCTGTGGTTGTTTTGTTTCGCTTCCGAGTATTAATGTTGATCTGTAATGGCAATTGTATGTTAAACGGTTTTGTAATTAATTATTATCTTATTAAAAGCTTTATATTAATATAAAAAATATTAATGAATTTTTTTTAAAAAATTTAATTGAGAAACGGCTATGGTTGTTAAAAGAGAACCGTAGCCTTTTATCACCTTATGGCTACGGTTCAATCTTAATAACCGTAGCCAAAAGTCACTTAAGGCTACGGTTTACTCTTAATAACCGTAGCCAAAAGTCACTTTAGGCTACGGTTAGGAACCGTAGCCGTAAGTACTTAATCTAAGGCAACGCCCGGATTTACTACGGTTGTGGAACCGTAGCCGAAAGTCGTTTTTAACCGTAGCCAAAAGCCATTTTTCTACTAGTGTAAGTCTGAAATTTCCAGTATGAACAGAAAATATGCATGTGACAACATATCAAAATTTCATCATCAGATTCAAATCGGAAGTATATTTGCTAAATTAGTCACTATTTATGTCATTTTTACATTAAAAATCCATAAATCATGCTAGACAAATCACATCAGTCTCAAATTTTCCAGTATGACAGGAAAACATGCATGTGACAACATACTAAAATTTCATTGTCAGATTCAAAGCGGAAGTATTTTTAACCATTTGACCTTTATTTATTTCATTTTATCATATAAAAATCATAAATCACATGAAATACGTCCACTTCACACGAAATTTTACATAAAGTAAGTAAAATGCATGTGTGATATTGTGTAAAAATTTCAAGGTCAGAAGATAAGTCTAACTAGTTTTAGCATTTTAAACATCATTTTACTCATTAAAATGTAATAAAAATACTAAAAATCATATTTGAGCACTATAAATTTCCATAAATCATCAAAATGACCTAAAATCATATTAGGACCAGAATATATTGACATGAAAATAACTTTGTGATTTTATCTTATAAAACACAAATTATTAGTTTTCATTAAGTTACCATAACTCGAAAAAACTATAAATCGATTATGCATGCAACAACCTTGGCTCTTGATACCGCTTGTAAGTTTCTTAAACTCAATATTAGACACTTCTAATATCATTATATATTTAGTTTACTCTTAAACTAAATAAATCTTATGCATGCATAACAAAAGATTAAGTAAAGAACCATTTCTTACATTGATTATGAAAATATGGGCACAATATTTGAACTCCTTTCAAATATTGTTCTTGAGCTAGTAATATGAGGATGATCTTCCAAGTTGCAAAGTAGAAACTCTCCAATTAGTTGCACCCAAGACTACCCTTAATCTCTACAAAATAATACTACACTAGTATTAAATGTAGTAACCCTTTAAAATGATCTAATAACCTCTTATTACTACACTAGTAATGTTATTAGAAAATATGAACTTTAATATAAACTTCTTAAGTTGTAGAGAGAAGTTGGAGAAATATATGAGAGATAAGTGATTTTTGCATGTCATGAATTATATGAGATAGTATAGAATAAATAAGAAGAAAATCAAGCCCTCTCTTGGCTTGAGAGAACCGGTCACATACACCTACCCACATGGGTGGGGTGTTGTCATTTTCACATTGTTCTTAACAATGTTAGGTTGAGTGTATGGGTCATTGTAGTAATCATTTGTTCTAATTCTTAATTAGAATAAAATTACAAACTAAAAAACTACCCACCATCACCACAAAACCGGTACACCCATTTAAATGGGTGTCCATTTTATTTTTGCAATTTGTCATTTGTCACAAGCGTGACATGTGACATATAACATGTAATTTTGCTTATAAATGTGCATTTAACCAATTTAAATGCAATTTCATAACAAATAAATTAGACTTAACATTTTAAGTCACATTTTATAATTACATGTAAATAAAATGGGTCCTCTCATATTTGGTTAAAATAATCTACAACAATTTGTAATTATAATTAACCAAATTAACTTATCTTAAATGTTTCATAAACATAATGCATTCTTAGTAATATAACAATTAAATTACTAAAATGAATCTTATTTAATCATATTACAATAAGATATATTTCTCTCTCACAATTTGAACTTGGTTCATTTTAAGGGATTAATTAATCTGTATCACTATACAATTAATTAATGTACATGATTAGGGGTTTGTCCTTTAGGTGTGACCTCAAGGGATCAACTGATCACCACCGTCATACGACAGTAACGTCAAACTCAATTGAGCCAATCGTTACCGATTTATGTTGACCAGTTGACTATAATATTCATCATCCCTTTGTATTCTTATTATTGAGATTTAATTATGTGATCGCACTATTGTTGAGGACACTTACTCCAACATAATGACCATCACAAATCTTCCGCCGACACTGGCGGAGGTTTTGCTCACTCAAATCCAGATCCTCCTCCACACAAAACGAAGGAGGAACCTCAGCCAAACACTCCTGTAAAAGCTGCAACCCCCCTCCAGGCACCCCCCAAGCAAGAATAGCCCTGGTAATACTCTCCTCTTGACGCGGTCGCCTAACAGCCGTCCTACACTCAAGATTACTCCAAGGAGCGAAGGTCTTACGCAGACAAATAGGCAACACAAGCAAACGAACCCAGCAGGAGAGATCACCAGGAGAGTCAGCCACATCATCCAAGACCCCCTTCAGAACCCGAGCAAACCCAAGACGACACTTAGGAGGAATAGATTTCACGGTGCGATGGCCCAAAGAAAATAAACGATCGAGCGACGATACAGACCAATGAACAAGCTCAACCCCAACATCAGATGAAAGAACCGAGTGAGACGGAGCCGGAGGTCTAGAGATACAATGAATAATAAAGCTAACGATGCCATCACCACAATCTGGAGGCGGAACAATGTCACCCCGACCATGCCGACACCTAGAACGAAACGGATGGGTTTTAAAGCACTCCCCACACAACCAAAGCCCCATCCCCTTCAAAGTAATCTCGACATTAGAGAAAACCGTCAGACTATCAGTAAGAGTTTGACGCGTAAGACCCATAGCACCAACAATACAATGTCGATCCTGAAAATGCTTTCGCCAGGCGGCCTTAGTAAGGCCCCTACCACCGCCATTCGGACATCCATGAATACAAGAAAAAGGACAAGGAAACCGTACTAAAACAGGCATGAGGAGAAGTACCACGCACGTGCATGGAAAGACACGCAAAAGCCAATCACAAAATGGCACGTGTAAGGAAATAAAACAAACCAAAAAACCCTAAAAAAATGAAATGCAAAATAGTGAAACCTGCCGCACAACCACAACACAGGCCAGCCACCACCGACTTCACTCTACAACCCAGCACCACCACAGCACCGTCACATAGGTCGACACCGATGGCCGGCAACAGACCGTAATGGTGACGATGACCGTCACATAGGTCGACACCAAACCACACCGCCACACGAACCACTACCTCCGTCGACTGATGATGACCGCAATGGTAGGCCCACTACCTCCGTCCACCAACAAACCACGCCCAGGCCACAACCAGAAGGCGACGACAGCAGCAACAATGGCGACGCAACAAACAACAAACAGAAACAAAAAGACGAAAATAAAACCCTACCTACGGCGACCGGTGATGACAACCGTAGTGGTAGGCAAAGGACCACCAACGAACCACCAACCGAGCGCCTTAAGCCACAAAACGCAGCCGCAATCCGCAAACCGCAGCGGCAAACACCTCCCTCTATAACACGAACCACCAAATGGCAACCACCAACAACCCCACCACAGCCGGCGACGTGTGGTCTGGATGGCGTGGACGGATTCGGTGGCCTGAATGGTGGTAGTGTAGACCGCTGCAGCCAAAAGCCAGGCGATGCCCTAAATCGCAAAACTCTCTCTCTCTCTCACCTCTCTCTCTCGCGTGAATTTATTATTATTATTATTATTATTATTTTTTTTTTTTTATTTTTTTTTTTTATTATTATAAGATGCGCGCAGCTTTCATTAATAGAAAAATGAAAAGTTTACATGAAATTGGTGGGGAGTCGAGAGACAATCTGGGCCCCCACACCCTTAGCTACAGCAAAGCTAAGTCTATTAAAAATATAAGCGGCCACCCGAGCCCATGAATCCTGAGATATCGAGAATTTCTTGATCCGCTTAAGTAAGTCAACAGCATCCGAACCCAGCTCCCCAAGCGAAGAGAAAGAGAAGGGAAGGAAACCATAACCAGCAGCCGCGCATAAATCCCCATACTTAGCAGTTAGCACACTTTTGCTGAGCAGCATCAGCGACAACCCGTCCGCGCACAAAATCGGCCAATCCTATCTGAGTCAAGGGGGAAGACCCTGTCAAATGAACACACACATCACGTCCTCTGTCCCAGGAATAGAGCAGCAAATCCGCAGGACGAAGAGAGGCGCTATGTCCGTCAACTAAATCGATATCCACCTCCCTACCCGTAGAAATTTCAGACCTATAGCAAATGTCGAATAAGGTGTCACGGACGAGGTTATGCCGATGCTTAACACCCAGAGTGCCAGTACAAGAAATAGCGTGGTCCCCATAAATATCATCAGCTAAAACCCGAGAGCACGCAGGACAAGGCCTAGATACCACGAATAACGGAATACCCAGTCGATACCCCAACACACTACGGTTAGTCCTACCATTCATAGTCTGACCCAACCCAGAGATAGGAACAGCACGCAAACAATCAGAGGAGTGGGCACCCTGTTGAGACTTCCACAACGCAAGCTGGCGCGGTGTCAAAGAGAAAATAGATTCTACAGTAGCTGTCTCAGAGAAAATAGTTTAGGGGCAGCGATTTCACTAGGATCACGTAAAAAGGCAGAACCTGTAGTCTCAGAGAACACCCGCAAGGCATCGTCGAAAGTAGGACCAACATCCACAATACCAGAAGGCCATAGTAGCTTAGCCTGCAAATCTGCAGACCGGAAACGGGACGCCAGAAAAGCTTAATGAAAAAAATCCCCAGTAGCATAAACACCGAGCCCACCAAGATGAAAAGGAAAAGTGGCAAGGCGCCACTGCCAATTCCCAAAACCAGGCCCAGACGCGGTGACAATACGTTCCAAGCTAGAACGAAGCGCTGCATCAAAACGAAGATGGACAGACCCAAAGACCCCCGGTGAACAAGTACGGAGGGTAAAGTAGAGCTTAGAAATACCAGTACAAGCTCTAAGCAGAAGCAACTCACACCGCGGGTCCTCAATCCTATTAACTAAATCCACAAGCTCGATGGTCGTAGTCACTCTCTTCGCCACAAGCTTACTGCCAAAACTAGAGCAAGTATTGACAGGCCCACCCAAAACATAAACACCACGCAAATGCCGAGCAATAGAAGGAGGGAAACCACCAGGAAGTCGACTCCGGGGATCCTCAGTAGACCAAAAAACCTTAGTCTTAGCAACATTAAGATGGAGACAGAACTGAGGACCATCTGCAATAATCAAACCTTCCCGACCTCCAAAGTATCCCCAACAATGGTGCTATCATCCAAGTACCAAGCTTGCACTGTGACAACCCTCGCGAATGCGGAAATATAAAACATACAAGCATGTGAATTATATAGCGGAAATATGAAACTTTTAAAAACTTTTATACATGCAAGATAGAAAATACGAGGAGTGTCAAAAATTACAAACCAAATACAAAATACTATTAGAGACGAAGTCTCTCAAAATGCTATCAATATCAAAGTGATTAGCAAACTAGCTAATAAATGTCTAGAGGTGTTTCATCCAGGGACAACGCCCGCTAGCTCACACCCGAACCCAAAATATCATAGCAAAATGCCATCCAAATCAAGCAACCTGTTCATCCATGAAAAACATGAACGCCACAGTCAGTGGGGAGTAACTCCGGGTTCTCCCAGCCATATCACATTAAACGTACATAAAAAGAAATACAAAAGTAGAGCATGCATACATATAGATATACATGTGAGATACGATAAGGATAGATAGGCAATTCAATATATAATGATAAGAGTATAAGAAGTACAAGTCCGAATCCATCATGTGATACAAAGACTCGGGGAAGACACTCTTAGGCAACCGAATACGCTCACTAGGGCTTACATCTCACCGTTAGCGGTATAAGTTTGATAAGATTGAGACTCGAAAAACAAACCATGCCAAGTCATGGTATGACCATGAATAATGAATTTAATGTAATTCACCCTCCACAAATAACATTACAATGCCGACCTCTTCTCACGGTAAATGAAACGCACTAGCGCGTGGTACATGGCAAGTATTGGATTAACAGGCATCCACGGGAGGGAAAAACATTCCCTGAACGCATTACACGTTCACCCATTTTGTATATGCTAGACAATTTCATCCTTGGTAGGAAGACGATTAATAATTACGGTTCCGAATCTAAAATCTGGCCAGACTCTCGGATAACCATTTCCGATTCGACATGCGATGACATTAGCATCCAAGACTCGGTCAATCAAATGACGCCGAGTACAACAACGTCGTCGTATGCCCACTACACATGCAATAAAGCAGTAGATACCTTCCCGTTCCGACATTCCAGCCTTACGAACGTGGAGGTAGCCAAGGGAATGAGAGTACAAAGCACATAACAAAATAGTGCTCAAACCGTATCATTTGTAAAAACCGACTCAAAGTAGGACATATCAAAAACCGTCACAAAACATGAGAATAGGGAATTATATAAAATTAACTATGATCAAAATGAATCAATACATGATACATAAGCATTAGAACAAGTTTATGAAGCATAATAAATAAGAAACATAGATACCTCTCCAAAACAACGTTGTTTGGAAACCAACGAAAACAAGGGTCCACTTCAAACGGTCATAACTAGAGTTCTGGACATGCGAATGCAGAAACTCTAAATGGAGGTGATAGCTTATCTTCTTACGGTTCCAACGGGATGTCACAAGCCCAAAACAAGCAAGTAACGAAGGAGATATGATCATTTTACGAAAAGGGGTCAGTGAAGGAAAATTGCAGTCGGCCGCGCGTAACGCAGCCAGCGCCACCACGACACAGCCTGCGCCACCACGACGCAGCCTGCGCCACCACGACGCAGCCTGCGCCACCACGACGCAGCTTGCGTCCTACGATGCAGCCTGCGTCCTACGACGCAGCCTGCGTCTCATGATGCAGCCAGCGTCCTACACGGGATTCAGGCACAATCAAATCCCAACAAGTTATCAACCAAAAATCCTCATTTATCATCACAAACCATCAATTCTCATATCAATTAACAACTAACAACAACCAACAACAAGCATACTAACCATAATCTAAATACGATTACTAGCCTAGAAAACACATAAAACACGTAAATGATATCGAGTAACCCTTCACCGTTACCTTTTCGCGTATTTAATCGATTTCTAAACCTTCCTAGTCTCCACCTACATACAATTAGATAATAAAAGATGAATATCATTCACCTTGAGAAAGACGGATAATTTAAAAAGCGAGAAAGACGGTAATTTTATTACCAATACGGATAGAGGAAGCTAAGAGGGGAAGAATAAGACGAACTTACGTGAATTTGAGCAAGAAACGAATGCGTTATGACGAATCTAAGCTTGGATAAAAAATGGAGGCAAGGTTTTGGTTTTCATAAGGAAGAAGAAATGTTGAGTTGTGAGGAATGAATTAGGTTAGGGTTTGAGGGAGTATATGAAGGAGTATGAGTGGAAAAGTCAAGAAAAAGTCAAAGTCGCCTTAAGACGGGATTCACATGGAATCTCGCGGAAATTCCAAATACGAACTCGGAAATTCTAAATTCGACTCGGAAAAATTAAATTTACGATTAAAACTAAAATTCGCTGAAAAGTGTCCGTAAAATATTTTTACTAGAAAAATAGGGTACATTTGCGGGTGTTACAATCACCCCACCTTTTAAAAAGTTTCGTCCTCGAAACTTGAGAGTAGAAAACAAAAGTATCAGGGACAAGAGTCGGTTTTCAAAATTAATAGGAAAACTTTTATAAGGGAAAGCATTTATGAAATGATGTTCTTCTCGAAAACGGTTTAAGGAAATTTTTCATAAGTGCGAAACTTACTTGCGGATCTCAAGAGTGCCCGTCGCGAAGGAGAACTCTTATTATCCAGATCAAATCAAAGTCGAAATAGTGAAATCGAAAATCAAAACAAGCGTTAGTAAGTGCAGAACTAGTCACCAGACGTCTCCAATAACAAGTCCAAACATCCAACCAAACGCAAAATCCAAGTATAAAAGCAAAAGAAATCTATTTTCTTCAAAAAGAGGGTACAAAATCCATCTTTAGACTTCTTTGAAAAGTTAAATTAGAAATACAATATGGAAATTCGAAGGTTTTTCTCAAAGATAAATCAAAATACGAACACATTACACGTACATAGAGCGACTCGAGCATAAAGTTCACAAATCACGATAACAAAATATATACAAAACACGCAAAAACAAAACAAATCGAATTCTTAGGGATAGGAAGA
>JAIUZE010012083.1:0-27088 GCA_022085475.1 Heliosperma pusillum | reverse complement strand
TCTAAGTCATATCCCCTGAGTTTTCAGCTAAACAATTCACCCTCTCTAAAACAACATCCATTTGTTACTTGACATTGTTCTCAGTTTGAGTCAATCAATTCAAGCTTCCTTAAAACTTGTGAGCCTTAGTAGTTTACACTCCAAATTGGTTATCAGAGCTTTGGTTGAGAGTCTTAGTGAGTTCATTTTCCCTAACTACATTTAAAAACACAAAAATAGCCCAATGAGTGAAGAGAGACTGGCAGGAGTAGAAGCAAGGATGGAGGATCTGGCTGGGATTGTAACCACCCTAACCAGAACCCTGGACCAGGTAATAGGCAACCATTTGCTTGTTGGAGGAAGAGGCAGAGGACGTGGAAGAGGCCAAAAAGGAGGCAGAGGAAGGCCACCTGATGATGAAGAGTATCCAGACTCAGATGACTCAACAAGAAGCAGAGCTTCCATCCACAGGCACATAGACAAGCATCTTAAGGTAGATATCCCTGAGTTTTCTGGTAGTCTTAATCCTGATGATTTGTTAGAATGGCTAAGAGAAGTAGAAAGGATCTTTGAGTACAAAAGATATAATGATTCTAAGTCTTTTAATGTAGCCATCCTTAAACTGAAAGGGTATGCTTCCCTTTGGTATGAAACTATGAAAGGGTTAAGGGCTAGGGAAGGTAAAGAACCCATCAAGTCTTGGACTAAACTGAAAAAGAAACTACTAGAGAAGTTTGTTGCTAAGGATTACACCCATGATCTGTTTATCAAATTGTCTAAGTTGAAACAAGGAGACAAACCTGTTGAATCTTATCTGAGAGAGTTTGAACAACTCACCTTGCAGTGTGATATAAATGAGAAACCTGAGCAAAGGATTGCTAGGTACTTAGAGGGTCTAGATAAGAGTATTGCTAACAAGGTTAGGATGCAACCTCTGTGGTCATTTGATGATGTTGTCAACTTATCTCTGAGAATTGAAAAGATAGGGAAGATCAAACCTAGTACACCAAAACATGTTAGGCCTTTTCAAACCAGACCTTACAGTGGGTTGAGAACCATGGATACCCCTAAGACAGCACCCCCACCTACCTTAGACAAGGGAAAGGGCATCATGGGTCAAAAGCCAAGCACTTCATTGACTGAGAATAGGATTAGGTGTTTCCAATGTCAAGGCTATGGACATTTCAGGAAGGATTGCCCTTCTAAGGAGACCTTAACTATAACGGAGGTTGAGGCTTGGGAGAAAGAAGGTCTAGTTGAATATGAAAGGGATGAGCCTGAGGTTGAAGAAGTGATGAGTGAGGAAGAAGAGTCTAGTCAGGAGGCAATAGTGGCACTCCCTGACACAGGCCACAGCTTGGTCCTATGGAGAGTAATGTATTCACAACATATACCATTGGAGGAGGATCAAAGGTCCCTCATTTTCAGAAGCAGATGTACCATACAAGGGAGGGTTTGTAACCTTATTATAGATGGAGGTAGTTGTACCAATGTGGCCTCTGTTACTATGGTTGATAAGCTGAAGTTGAGCACTCAAGAACACCCTCATCCCTATAAGTTGAGATGGTTGAGTAAGGGAGTAGAGGTTAAGGTGGATAAGCAATGTATGGTCCCCTTCTCCATTGGAAGTGTGTACAAAGATGAGGTATTGTGTGATGTGGTTCCAATGGATGCCTGTCACTTGTTATTAGGAAGGCCATGGGATTTTGATAAAAGCTCCATACACCAAGGAAGAAGCAACACCTATTCCTTCAAGCATGGGAGCAGGAAGGTGACATTAGCCCCCTTGCCACCACATCATAAGAGCTATGGGAGTCCTAGTATGGCTGAAGATTTTAGTGGAGTCTTGTTTCTATCTGAGTCAGCAATGGTCAAAGAGTGTAGTGAAGAGCAACCTATATTAATGCTGCTATCAAAAGAAGTTCAGGAAAAGGAGTCTAAGGTAATCCCTGCAGAAGTTAAGCCCCTCATTGATCAGTTCAAGGAAGTGTTTCCAGAGGAACTTCCTGATGGCTTACCCCCTTTGAGAGGAATTGAACACCAGATAGACCTTGTGCCAGGGTCTGTACTACCTAATAGACCAGCATATAGGTGTGATCCCAAGGCTACACAAGAGTTGCAGAAACAGGTTGGAGAGTTGATGAGCAAAGGTTTTGTAAGAGAATCCTTAAGTCCATGTGTTGTACCTGCATTACTGGTTCCTAAGAAGGATGGGACTTGGAGGATGTGCATAGATAGCACGGCTATCAATAACATCACAGTCAAGTACAGGTTTCCTATACCTAGGCTTGATGACATGTTGGATGAGCTGAGTGGCTCAAGGTTCTTTTCTAAGATTGATTTGAGGCAAGGTTATCATCAATTGAGGATCAGAGAAGGAGATGAGTGCAAAACAGCCTTCAAGACAAAGCATGGCCTCTATGAGTGGCTTGTTATGCCCTTTGGCCTGTCAAATGCCCCAAGTACCTTCATGAGATTGATGACAGAAGTGCTTAGGCCTTGCCTAGGGAGATTTGTGGTGGTATACTTTGATGATATCCTCATCTACAGCCAGAGCAAGGATGATCATTTGAGACATCTTGAGGCTGTGTTTGACATACTTAAGGAGAGTAAGCTCTTTGGGAAGCTTGAGAAATGCACCTTCTTGACTGAGGAAGTCAAATTTCTAGGATATGTGGTATCTGGTAGAGGCATTTCAGTTGATCAAGATAAGATCATTGCAGTGCAGTCTTGGCCTATCCCTAAGAACATTACAGAAGTGAGAGGGTTTCATGGCCTAGCCTCTTTCTATAGGAGGTTCATTAAGGATTTTAGCACTATTGCAGCACCCCTCACTGAATGTATGAAGAGAGGACAGTTCACTTGGACTGAGAATGCCTTGCAGGCTTTCAAACACATGAAGAAGCTCTTGTGCAGTGCACCTATCCTCAGGTTGCCAAACTATGATTGCCTATTTGAGGTTGAGTGTGATGCAAGTGGAGTGGGAATTGGAGCTGTCCTCATCCAAGAGAAGAAACATGCATGTAGCCTACTTTAGTGAAAAGCTAAGTGGTGCCAAGCTGAACTATTCTACATATGATAAAGAATTCTATGCTCTTGTCAGAGCTCTAACACATTGGAGTCATTACCTAAAGCCCAAGCCTTTTGTCCTACACTCTGATCATGAAGCATTGAAGTACATAGGAGGTCAACATAAGCTCAGTCATAGACATGCTAAGTGGGTGGAGTTCCTCCAGTCATTTACCTTTTCTAGCAAATACAAAGAGGGCAAGCAAAATGTGGTGGCTGATGCATTGTCTAGGAGGTACACTCTACTATCAACCATGGAGCAAAGGGTTCTTGGCTTTGAGTTCATGAAGGACATGTATCAAGAAGATCCAGACTTTGCAGAAGATTGGTTAGCACAGAAAGAGGGAACAAGGACCATTGATTCACCCTACACTCTGCAAAATGGATTCTTGTTCAAAGGAAACAAGATGTGTGTTCCCAGAGGATCTTATAGGAGTCTATTGATCAAGGAGGTACATGGAAGTGGCCTTGGAGGACACTTTGGGGTTCAGAAAACTGTGGACATACTACAGGATCAATTCTACTGGCCTAAGATGATGGGAGAAGTCCAAATAGTGCTCAGAAGGTGTGGAATTTGTCAAAAGGCCAAGAGTTCTTTTCAAGCAGGACCTTACACTCCCCTACCAGTCCCATGTAGGCCTTGGGAATATGTAAGTATGGATTTCATAGTAGCATTACCTAGGACAGCAAGAGGGAAAGACTCTATCATGGTGGTTGTGGATAGGTTCAGTAAGATGGCACATTTCATTGCTTGCAAGAAGACTGAGGATGCTGTGAGTGTAGCAGAGCTATACCTTGATGAGGTGGTGAGGTTACATGGAGTCCCAAGGACTATTGTGTCTGACAGAGAGACAAAGTTTATGAGCCATTTCTGGAGAACATTGTGGAAGCTGCTTAACACTAGGTTGTTGTTTAGTACCTCCCATCATCCTCAAACTGATGGCCAAACTGAGGTGACCAACAAGACCTTGGGAAGGATCTTGAGGTGTATAGTCAGAAAATCTCTCAAGGATTGGGACTTGAAGTTGGCTCAAGCAGAGTTCTCTTTCAATAGAGCTCCATCAGCAGCCACAGGCCACTCCCCCTTTGAAGTGGTCTATGGTACTAACCCCTTACTGCCTTTGAGTTTGTCTAATGTGTGCAGGTCAGAGGTCCACTATGATGCCAAGAAGAGGGTGGAACAAATGCTAAAACTCCATGAATCAGTCAGAAAACAAATTGAGAAAGCTAATGATCTATACAAGAAGAATGCCAAGCTTCCTAAGACCAAGAAAGACTTTGCACCAGGAGACCTAGTATGGATCAACCTAAGGAAAGAAAGGTTCCCTTCCAAGAGAAAGAACAAGCTAGAGCCAAGAGCAGATGGTCCTTTTCAAGTCATAGAGAAGATAGGTCCTAATGCCTACAGAATTGATCTACCAGGAGAGGATGCAGTCCATGGGACATTCAATGTTGGAGATCTTAGTCCTTTCTTTGAAGACTCTGAGGGAGAGGAAGACACAGGCTTGAGGTCAAGCCCTTTTCAACCTGAGGAGGCTGCAGCAGGAGCTCACCCAAGGGGCCTTGATGATCAAACCACAAACAAGGCAAGCCTGACCCCAAGGACCCCTCAGATGGAAGCTCGAGTTATAAGGTCCAAACAACAAGCTATGACAAGCCAAGAACAAACCAGGACAAGCCACACCAGTGAGGAAGACAGTCCAGGGCTCATCAACCCATGCCAAGCCCCAACACAACCGACATTACCCACACAAGACAGAAACAAAACCATTCAGGCCCAGACAGACCAATCAACAAACCCTGCAGCTAGGAGGTACACCAGGGCATCCCAACCATCCCCACCATGGCCTACCATCAAGTCAACCCTCTAAGCTACAAGTTTGCCTAGGACAAATCCTTTTGAAGTCTAGCAAAAACTCATGAAACAGACACCCCAAGCTAGAGTCCAGTGAGCAGCATAGCATAGGCAGTACATGTTCAGATGAGGTTTCCTTTTGTCTAAGTCAACTTGTCTTCATCCAAGGCAGGTTTATCTAAGTCCTAATAAGAGTGGAGAGTCCCAAGGAGCAACAAAACACCCAGAGTAAAGCAGCAAGACAACAAGAACAACAGAGTTCTATTTCAGGAAAAAATACAAAACTGCTTTATTGCTTTTTGCATCAGTCTGTTTGTGTCTTTTGTGTCTGTACTAGCTAGTTGTTAAACTCGTCTCCTTGTGAGGTTCTTAATTAGTATCAGTAGAAGTAGTTTAGATCCTAAGCTGGCCCTTGGATGATCTATACATCCAATGGTTTACAAGATATCAGCCTCCCGATATAAGGAGGTCTTGTATGTTATTGTAAGCAGACTTTTATGAATGAATTAACTTTGAGAAATCCCTCAAATCTATCAAACTTGTGCTAAGAGCTGTAGTTTGAAACAAGCCTGATACATCTTCAAGGTGTTTGATCAGTGCCTTGTCTTGTGAGTCAAGTTATATCTGTGCCTTGTTGTGGTTAACTTGCTTGATGTTGAGTCTAGTCTAGGGTGTTTGTGCTTTGCTGTAACACTTGGAAAACTGTCTCTAAAAACCAGTCTTTGAGTCCTTTCTCTTGTGCCTTGCTGTAGAGGAGAGTCTCTAAGTCATATCCCCTGAGTTTTCAGCTAAACAATTCACCCTCTCTAAAACAACATCCATTTGTTACTTGACATTGTTCTCAGTTTGAGTCAATCAATTCAAGCTTCCTTGAAACTTGTGAGCCTTAGTAGTTTACACTCCAACAACTTGAAGTCATATAAATCATTGTTTTCTATTCGTATTGTTAAGATTACAATAAACTTCATTGTAATTGATTTGTGATTTTTTTGGGTATGGTATGGGATTTTTAGGGTGGGACTGTGGTGGTCGACGGTCGGACAAGGGATGAGGCGACGGTGAGAATGGTGTGTGGTGGTACGCCGCCAACAAGGAGGGAACACGCCGGAAGTAGGGCGGTTGTGGTGGTGAGGCGTCAGGAGTGGTGGTGAGAGTAGTGACAAAGGGGGTAGTTGGTGGTGGTGGTGGTAGTGGAGCTTATGGTGGTAGTTAAGTGAAGTGGTGTGAGGGAATGAAGTCTCATACCTTGGGGGGTGGGGGTTAGAAAGTAGAGTGATTTGGAAGTATGACAAGGAAAGAAGAGGGGTAATGGAATGGTAAATTGGGTTAAACAAACAATAACAAAGGGAATGGAGGAGTGTGATTCCCTTTACCTTTCCTTTAGACCCCTAACCAAACGCCCCCTTAGTCTTTAGAGTGTCTTTTCATGTGTATCTATGTTTTTTTTACTATTTATTTTGGCCATATTTTTTTATTTTGGCCTCTTCATAAATTTCATTTGTCTTATATAACTCATTTGGAGTAATTAAAGACATGGTCAAATAAACCTGAACTTGAAAATATTTGGAGACTTTTTATAAAACGCCAACAAAAAAATTAAGTGTCGTTGACATTTTTCCCACTTTATCAACTTTACCCTTGACTTTATAAATCTTATTCCCTTCGCCTAAGTCATTTTTTAAAACTTTATCTCAAATATTGTAATAAAATATACACAAATAATTGAAACGACGGGAATACTTTTTTTCTCAATTTTTTTACTATTTTTAATGAAAGTCACAAGAGATTTAACAAAAAAAAATTGAAGAGATTACAAATTAATAACAAAAAAAATGAATTTTTAACAAATTAATCTATCAACGAGGATAATTCAAACATCTATATTAAAATTTACTATAGAAAACACTAAAACTTGAACCAGACATGGAAAATTTTCTAATACCACTATACCAGACTTGAACGTAAATATTTCATGCCTGAACATTGGCCAAGATGCGGGAGATCTACGTCTAAGAGCAAATCATTTTTTTCAAAAAAAAAAATGTTATTTTTTGGATTTGTTTGAATTATCGTCATTAATACATGAATTTGTTTAGTGGTCGTGAAATTATATTAAGTACAACTTGGTAGGAGCTTATAATTTAGTCTTAGAAAAATAAAGGTTTTGGATTGTTATGCTACTTGAAAAAGGGTTGGTTTTGTGTAAAATCATTTTACACTGAATTAGTGTTTGAAAATCAATGAAAGACAAATATCCCATTTTCAAAACTTGGGTAGTATACAAATAAACTTTGAATAGACGGTATCTCACTAAGTTATTGAGACACCATTTTGTCATACCAGATATAATTTTCGTACCATTTCTAATATTTGTGACTCACAATGTCTCTATTGTGTGACACATGTTTTCATATCAGTTGTAAATATCTTAACATATATTGTAACCATTTTTAATTATTGTAACCATTTTTAATTAGTATCCAATTTTATAGTATACGTACACCTTTTATTATTTTTTGTACAATTTTTCTATCAGTTTATAATTAGTCTTTCAATAAGTAAAATTGTAAGGTCGTTTTACACTAATTTAGTGTAAAAGCGTCTTATACAAGAATTATTGTTTGTAAAATATATTTGGCTAATTTAGTATATGTTTCGTTAATAATATCTTAACTATTTTTCATAAAAATATCCCCGTGTAATTTTGCATGTGGTTAAAACCAGTGGAATAGTGATAAGGAAATTAAGTTGTTTTCCAAGATAGAAGTATAAAATGCCCTCTAAAGATTCCTTATTTCCCTTGTCCATGAAAATTACTCTTAGACCACTACATTCTTCTTAAAAATAATTTGTACTCAAAATTAAGCCATGTATATACAATAATACAATGGCGGCTCTCGCTCAACTTCTATCCGGTTCAGCTGAACCGGCTGGTACTGTTCTTTTTTTTTTTTTTTTTTTGCAAGAAAAAGTTATTACTCATATATTTCAAAGAAGTACATGAGTTTCTTACAAAGAATAACCCCTATTGAACTGTGAAACAACCTAAGCTAAAAAGCATTCGACCTTATGAATTAAGGCAATCTAACACTTCCTCATGAATAGCTTCCGGACACTTACTAAGGATTAATGTACTGACATTAAATTGAACTCTCTTAACTAGCATGATAGGATCAATCTCACGCCCCTCAAACACCCTGCGATTTCTTTCGCTCCACAATTCATTCACCAAGCTACCTAGGCTACTAGTAACCATACCATTTCGCCAATGCCTTCGATTCCTTTTATGCCCTGCCCATTCTAGTAGAGAATTAATATCAGTGCTAGCAATATTCAGCTTCATCCATCTTTTAATGGGACAAAGAACAGAGGCAGAGTAGGTGCACTGGAAGAAGAGGTGAGTAACAGATTCAGCTGCCATCTTGCACAAGCTACATCTGTTCACAATGGGAAGACCTCGAGTGGTTAGAATATCAATTGTAGCAAGCTTTCCCTGAACAGCAAGCATTAGGGTTACTCTATGTCTAGGGATCATGATCCCTTTATGAATGACAGCAAACACTGCAGAAGAAGGTAGTTTGCGCCTGATTAACTCATAGACCATTGCTTGAGAAAATTGCCCATTTCTAGTACAAGTTGCCAGTAATGCCATAGCCTGTATCTTGCCCCCTGCCTGAGAAATGAAGTCATTTCTTACACTAAGAATACCCCTTAAGCTTTCAGACATATTATCCTTCAACTGCAAATCCCAGACAGAGCAGTTGCCTAAGTAGTACTTCCCTACCCAATGGACCCAGATAGCACCAGACTGATTATCTAATTGCCAAAGCCATCGGAGCATGTTACCCTTGTTCCAACTATCCATTGATTTAATGTTAAAGCCTCCTTCATTCCAAGGAACACAAATACTCTGCCATCCTTTAAAGATGAACTTCCTGTGGCTGTCAGTCCTTCCCCAGAAAATATCCCTACTCAACTTAGCAACAATATGAGTGACATGTTTAGGTAGGAGAAGACTGAAACACCAGAAACTGCTAAGGCCAAACACTACAGAATTAAGAACTTGAGCCTTTCCTGCATAGGAGAGAAATCTGATAGAGGGATTGCCTGCCAGGTTGTGAATTTTAGTAACAAGGCCATCATACATTTGCCTAGTCAGTCTAGCAGAATTGATGGGAATGCCTAAATACCTGAAAGGGAAAGAACCTTCCTGCATTCCTACAGAATCAAGAATGAGGGAACGAAGATTCCCATCAACACCCCCAAAATAGACTTCAGTTTTTTCAAGATTAGCAGTCAGACCAGACCATTGAGAAAACCTATGCAGGACATCAGTGGCAGCTTTAACAGAAGGGAGGTCACCTCTAGTGAAGATCATGAGATCATCAGCAAAAACTAAGTGAGTCAAACCAAGCCTAGAACATTTAGGGTGATAAGAAACACTAGGACTCTTACAAATCAGTCTAAGTTGCCTGGAAAGAACCTCCATACTTAAAACAAACAGGTAAGGGGATATAGGATCACCTTGTCTGACCCCACTCTTCCCTTTGAAGAAGCCATGATGAGTCCCATTCACTTTAATGGTGAACCAGGACCCAGTAACACACCCCATAATCCACTTCACAAATAAAGGAGGGAAATTAAGCCCAAGCATCATATCCTGAATGAACTTCCATTGAAGAGTATCAAAGGCTTTACTAATATCCACTTTTAGAGTACACCTAGGTGTGACATTCCTTCTACCATAGCCTTTAAGCAAACCTTGTGTAAGCATCACATTTTCAAACAGACTTCTTCCCTGCACAAAAGCTGCCTGCTCCATACCCACAAGTTTAGGCATTACTAGTTTCAGTCTATTAGCAAGAATTTTAGTGATTGTCTTATAAATGATTGAACAGCAAGAAATAGGCCTGAAGTCTTTAACAGAATGGGGTGTGGACTTCTTAGGGATAAGAGAAATGAGAGTGACATTAGCCTGCTTTGGCATGAAACCAGACTGGAAGAAATCCTCAACAGCTTGACAGAAATCAGACCCAACAGTACCCCAAGCTGCTTTGAAAAATCCTGAAGAGAAGCCATCCAAGCCAGGACTTTTATTGGAATCAATAGAGAAAAGGGCATGCTTGATTTCATCCCTACTAACCTTCCTGATAAGCTGGAACTGATCATCAGTATCCACACAACTCCCTTGCTGAAGAATATCCAAATAAATGTTAGAAACAGTGGTAGAAGCACCTAGTAGATGCTGGTAGTACTCTACAAAAGCTTCACCCACACCATTCAGCCCACTCCTTTGAATCCCATTTATATCATGAATGTCTCCAATCATTTGAGCTTGATGACGCTCTTTAATTTTAGAGAAGAAGAACCTTGAGCCAACATCATTATATTTGATATTATGAATTTTGGCTCTTTGGGAGAGGATCCTCAACTCAACCTCTTTAAGCTTCCAAAATTCCTTAGAAATCCTCCTCTCATCATCAATTAAGGTAGGTGAAAGGGGAGAAGAGAGAAGCTGCTGAAAGCAATGAGCCAGCTCTGCCCTCTTAGTCTTAACTTTCTCACTGATGTTAGCAAAGTGGGAAGCATGCAGGTGTCTAAGGCCTTTCTTAACATCCTTAAGCTTACTCATCAGTCTGAACATAGAATTGCCTGTACAGTCTTTAGTCCAAGCATCAGCAACAATTTTAGGGAAATCATGATGATCTGCCCAGCAATTAAGAAACTTGAAATGTTTCTTAGGAAGATCATCATTATGAAAAGTGAGAAGAGCAGGACAATGATCTGATATGCCAGGATCAGAAAAAAGAGCAGTGGCTTGAGTAAACTTCTGCACCCACCCATTATTCACTAGAATTCTGTCAAGTTTGGAATAGACCCTAGTAGAATAATCCTGCTTATTGAACCAAGTGAAGTCATGACCAGTACTACTCATATCATCGAGCCCACAGGTCAAAAGACAGGAATTAAATTCCATAATCTCAGAAAGAACAGGAGGATGCTGACTTATCTTTTCATGAGGATCTCTTATTACATTGAAATCCCCCATGGCCACCCATTGCTCAGCTTGGCTTGAGAAATGCTGCATAGAATTCCAAAGACTCTGCCTACCAGCTGCCTTATTACTCCCATATACCACAGATAGATGAAAATTTCTACCAGTTATAAGATGAGATATATGACAATGAACAACTTGAGAATGCTCCTCAAGGATATTAACCTTTGTGGTAACAGGATTCCAGAGAATCCAAATTCTACCATTATTATGAGTATTATAGTTACAAAAAACCTTATACCTCTTAAAATTATTCCTCAAAATTCTACCAGCTTTATTCTGCTTCACTCTGGTTTCAAGAAGACCAAGGACATCGACCTTATTTTCTTTGAGAAAATGACTAACCTCACTATGTTTAACAGGCTTATTAAAGCCCCTAATGTTCCAACTGGCAATGATCATTAGATAGTTTTATCAGGAGGGACAACTTCATTATCCCCTGTCAACTGCACTGAACTAGAATTGTCACTATGCTCCTGAGAATTACCAACAGCAAGACAAGCTAACTGATCAGAAACAACCACTGCAGAAACCTCAGCAGGCTGAAGAATCTCACCCTCCTCAAGAGTAAGAGAGGAGAAAGAATTTTCAGTAAGAATAGTTGAAACAGTCCCTGACTGAGATGAAAAACCTCTCTTCAAGGCTATTTGAGGTTTGTTCACCCAGTCCATCTTGATGCATTCTGAGTGCATTACAGTCCTCTAGAGAGATGATACCAGTCCATCAGACAAGGAAGAAGAGCCTGGCTTGGAGCATCCAGAACTAGTCTCATTGCCTTTGGGACTAGTACATTTCTCTTGCAAGACTGAAGTACCACCTAGCATACAAGGAGCAGAAACAGGCCCTGAGTCAGTAACAACAGAAGGACCTGAGGCAGGAGCAACAGGAGCAGACACAGAATCATAAACAACAGCTGCAAGCTTAGCTTTCTTACAGGTTTGCAACAAATGTCCCATTTTCCCACACCCTTTGCAGAAGTGGGGAATCCATTCATACTCAACCCTTTGAACAGAAGGCCCAAAAGGGGTATTGAGGGATATTTCTAATGGCAAAGAGGAGGAAATGTCAATTTCAACCATTACTCTTGCAAATGAGAGCTTATCTTTCTTTGTTGTGGGCATATCAGCAAACATAGGCTTCCCTATTTTGCTAGACATCTTGCTTAGAACACTGCTAGACCATAGGTATGGGTCCAAATCAGGAAAAAGAATCCAAATGGGCAAAATGGACATCCTCTCCATTTCAAAAGAAAAAGATGGATGCCATTGCTTGAGGATGAGGGAATAGGATCCCATCTTCCATGGTCCTTCCTTAAGAACATTGTTCATTTCTTCCTCAGTTTCAAATCTAAAACTAAACCAGCCCTTCTTAAAGTATTGCACAATTGGAGCAGCAATATGATTCCAACTCTTGGATACAAACTCTTGAACATGCTTTAATGATGGCCTGGATCCCAGTAAATGCCCCATCAAAGTATATTTCCAAAGTTTTAACTCCTCAGCAATGTCCTCAAGACCCACATCAATCTCAGCTGCATTCTTGCATTGTTCATGAAAGAATAGCTTCATCCCAACTGGGTTTTTAGGTTTAGCAACCTCTGACCATTTAACATTCTTTCCATGAACAGTATCAAGAGCAGGAGCAGAACCAACATGAGGAACATCTTTCACAATCGAATCCTTCAAACTCTTAACAGGAGATTTGACCACATTATCAACAATTGGAGAACTTGAGATATCAAGAACAGAAGAATTAACCACTTTTTTAACGGAATTGGAAGAATTCATAACAGATAAATGATTCTCTTTAGCAGAAGAAGCAACAACATCCACAATTAGGTCATTTAAAATAATGGGTTTTCGCACCGGAGTAAATTGAGATTCATCAAATTGCGCAAAATTAGTAGAATTAAGGGATTTATCAGTACCGGAAGAATCCGCTAGGATGGTGGAATCAGAAGAGGAACGACTTTTGGGGGGGCGACCTCGTCCTCTTGCCATGGGAGCAAGCGAAGGACAAAAATGGCGGCAAAACAGAGTAACAGAAAGAGTAACAGAAAAGAGAGAGAAAAAAGAGAGAGAAACTTCTCAGCTCTAATGTTTTTTGGCTGGTACTGTTCTTTGTTGATTGTTTGTGTGCAATTTTTCGCAGTTTTTTTTTTTGCTTTTGAACTACTCAGTTCAAAAATAACCATGATAAACTATTATCAGTGGAATTGTTCTTGTATAAAAATATAACGATAAGATGATAAAGTTAGATGAACATACTTCATAATCAAATTCTTTTAGATAATAATAAAAATAAAACTTCAATAAATACAAAAAAAATCACTTTGACTAAGCTAATAAAATTACGAGTATTACATAAATATTGTTAGGATCGTACCTTTGATGGTGGAATTTCTTTATTTTTTCTCTGACTAGAATCTCCATCATGACTCTTCAACCGAAAAAAAAACAATTTTCTTCATTTTTTCAAACAAATTTTCTCATAGCACATAAATCTAGATTATTTTTATAAACCATATTTTATCAAAGTTGATATAATGTTTCAAGAAACATGCATTATGCTCGGAAGCAATATATCATATATTGTACGGAGTATATGAGAAGATAATAACCAGCTAAAATTACTATGAGAATAATTTATGTACATATTTATGGCCTCTTATTTTTCTAATATGCAACGTAGAAATTGAGTGAAGATCAAGGTAGTCATTTCTTCTGATTTTTCCTTTTTTTTTAAGTGTATGATGTTTTCCAAAACTTGACCCGGGTTGCTGCCCAGGCTTAGCTTCGACCATGACTGCGGCCAAGTTATCCTAGCTAGCCGTATTGGCGTAATACAAAATAAATTAGCTTACTAGAACGAAGTGTGCTAAGATTTGGAATTGAAGGGACCGAAAGTTTCAAAAGACGAACTAGTGTGCATTTAAGTGAATTATGAATCGAAAAAATATCGAAAATTTTAACTAAAAAAGACGGTCATATACTCGTATAGTCGTATGTAATAACGGGACCTCATTCCAGTATCGAAGAATATAGAAGCATAGAATCATAGAGCTGAAAATAGTGAGTAACGTTTGAATGGCTCGATCACCCAAAAAGTACGAGTCATTAAATGTGAAAGCAACCATTTATAAAACTCACAGGAGTTTACTGTTGAAAATAACAGCATACACAGTTGCTACTAAAATACTCCAATACTAACAACATTTTGGGTTTTGCGACCTGTAATTTTTGGCGAAACAACAGTTACTGTTTACTGACAGGAATAATTTTGTTGACAGCAAGTCTCCTTCAACAAGAGTATTTTTTTTGTCTGAAATTAAAACGGAGGATATGCATCTTATTTAAGAAAATAATTCGATTTTTTTCTAAAATATTACTAAATTCAGACGAAAAAGATCTGTCTGAAATGAGAATTTGTTTGTTACAGACACCAATGCATTTGGCTTATGTGTTTCAAATTTACCATGGGTTCAACCCGTAGAGTCCAATTTATAAACCCAAGGGTTCCACTCTAAAACCAATTGACAATAGAGGAAGTAGCCTCTTGCCTTATAAAATGGGAAACTTTCCCCTCTTTTATCAATGTGGGATTACACTCACATGTGGGATTATTGAGTTTTTTCACATGTGATCCACTTAAGTATATACTTATATGGGGTGAATTAGACAAAAACAGAACATAAGTGGCAAAAAATCCGCTTAAATAAAACTAGCTGATATTAATTTGAGTGTGTTAAGTAATTCGTAGTATCTATGGTGCATTGAGAAAATGTTTCACTCCGTATTTATTTGTGCTATATCCTTTTATATACTTGTGCTATATTATTGCTTAAAACCTATGAGTACATATTTTAATTTTTTAGTACAAATAATAGAGAAAACACACAAACGTTTTCCTTGTTTACATATTTGACGTACCTTGATAAAAAAAAACACATGGTTGATTTAGTTGTAGTTATTGAATTAGAGTAAGAAGATGCTCCCACAACAAAGTATATACCCTCTAAGATCAGAGTTAACTTAACTAGTTATTGCACATTTGTACAGGCTTTTACATTTTTACCTCCTTTTACCCTCAATTCCCGATCACAAACAAAGCTGGAAAACAATCGAAGATGTTTTAGTTTAGTGGTTCAGACATATATATTGTGCATAATTGGTCTCAGCTTTGAATCACCCTTTCCTTATATTGTATGTAATGCAACTTAGTGCACGTTTCGTTAGACAAAAAAACAAAGCTATAAAACAAAGATTTACTACATAAAATAACATGAGAATGAGGCTTCATACTAGAAACTAACCAATTGAATAAACTCCACTTCATCAGTCCATACAAGAACGTACTGTCTAAAAGTAATCAATTACCATTTTTTTTATTTAGAGAAGCGTCAAACCCCCAATTTCATGATGAAGTTATCACTTCAGTTAGCTCTTGTTCTTATAAATTACCATTATTACTATCAATGAAAATAACATCAAAGAGGTCATAATTTGATGGTTAACACGAAACTTCATCCAATTCGACAACTACATTTAAATCAACTACGGAGCATCTTATACATCCAATTATTATACTTTCTCTTAGGAAAAAAAATGTAATAACAAGTTAGAATAACAGTACTCAATTAACAAGTTTCAACAACAATAAGAAAACAAAGCATTACAAATCTCAGTAAAAACCTCAAGAATAACCCTATGATGATGACAAGAATTAAGAGAAATAAAACACTCCAATAAATGCTGCAATTCCTTAGCCCCAAATATTTGCTTCTCAATTATCATCTCCAACATTGATGCCCTAAAGTCATTATAAGGATTACTTGAACTCTTGACTATTGCAAATGTATCCTTTACTTTCCCTTCCAATGGCACCATTCCCACCTCCTTAATCTTTGAACTCGGCTTTCGCCTTTGAACCCCAGGCCTAGTCCGAGTCTGAGTCCGAGTTTGAGTCTGATTATCAAGAGTGTCAGACTCAAATGAAAAAAATATAGGCTTTGGTGAAAAAGACAAATAACCTAATGAATCCTTGACTTTCCCTTCATATGGCACCACTCCCACCTCCTTAATCTTTGAACTCGGCTTTCGTCTTTGAACCCGAGGCCTATCCCTAGCCCCAATTAGAGTGTGAGTTCGAGTTTTTGTCTGAGTCTGAGTCTGATTATCAGGTGTGTCAGACTCAGATGAAAAAAATATAAATTTTGATGAAAGAGACACAGACTCTAATGAATCCTCGACTTTCCCTTCAAATGGCACCACTCCCACCTCCTTAATACTCGAACTCGGTTTTCGCCTTTGAACACGAGGCTTGTCTCGAGCCTTAATCTGAGTCTGAATCTGGGTCCGAGTCTTGTTATAAGGGGTGTCAGACTCAGATGAAAAAGATATAGACTTTGATGAGAAAGAAAAAGACTTTAATGAAAGCATAGTTTGTTTTTCATAATATTCTCTTTCATCATCACTACTAAACCAATCACCATTATTATCATCAGTCTCATTAGAAGAAGAAAAGCTAAATGGGTTTTGCTTAAACCCATTTTTCATGCCATAATTACTTCTTAAATTCTTTGTTTTCTCCTTAATCATTGACTTTTCTTTCTTCTTATTTTTGTTCTTCTTTTTCCCCTGTTTATGAAACAGGGGAGATGCAGGGGAAGCAGGAGGACATTTCCTACCAGAAAAATCATGGTAGGGTGACAACAATGACCATTTTCCCGCCACTTTTCGACGAAAACAACGGTTTTCGGACACATTAGGCTTGCACATCATCAAAGAAGTAGAAGATGATGATACATTATTAATAGGAGAATAATGTATTTGTTTAGGTTTACTTACAATATTATCAAAATGGTATTTTTCTCCTTCATTTTTAATTAATGGAGATTGAAGAATAATGGGATTTTGATTATGATCAATGACTTTAGAAGGGTTTTGTGTTTTGCATGAAGAAGTGAAGAAACTTGGAAATTTTAGGAGTTTGAATTTGTTATCTTTTTCCATGTTTTTTGGAGAAAAGAGTGATTGTGAGTTTATGGAAAAGTGAAGATGATCTTGTGGATTATATAGAGGGAATTATCAATGAAACTCTTTTTAAAATAAAAATGAATTAACAAAGTCATTGTCAAAAATATTAATCATTAGACAAGGTCAATTTTTTTTTTGAATTTTTTTGTTTATATGTAAATGTCTTTTATTTGTTGGATGGGAGGGTTATTTGTGTCACTTGTGTAAATGTGTATGGAGTGTTGACTGTTGAGGCATAACTTTACAAGAATATTGATGATTACATCATAAATGGAGATGTTTCAATTATTTTTATTTATATAAAATCATTTGTAAAAATAATAGAAGTATAAATGTTTAATTAAGAATGGGAAATAATTACTCCATAAAAAAAGTTATTCATGCAAACAGGTTAAGTGTCAACCGGATTGGGTTCGGGTCGGGTTAATTTTGGGTTTGCTGGTTTCTGGTCGGGTGCGGTTCGGGTCGGGACATTTCGGGTTCGGGTCACTTTCGGGTCAGATATTTTCAAGTTATTCATGGATAATAGTATGTTTGTAACAATAAACATTCGGGTCCGGTTATAGTGGGTCGGGTCAATTCGTTATTCGGATCGGGTCCGCTTGCCAGGTCTAATATTACGGAGTACTAAGCTAAGACGTTAAGTGTAAAAGTCTCAAAACGCGAATAAATAGAACTTACAATGACGATAACTTAGCTCACAAGAATTCTTCTATTCTCTCTAATCTAATCTTGTACGAGTAAAACACATCTCATATAAATTCTCATGTATTGTAAGAGTATTCTGATACAAAACTAAAATTTCACTAAACTACAGAATACTTGAAAAAATAACTATCTGTGAAGTATAATATAAATCAGCTTAAGAATGACAGGATTGTAAAACCGTCTCAATATCTCTTTATGAAAATTTGAACATCGTTTAACCATGGTTACCGTCTAGGTAGCACCAAAACGGACACGGACACGGACACGGACACGACACGGACACGTGATACAGCATCTCGTAAAATTTAGGACACGGGACACGGCATTTAAATTTAATAAAATATATATTTTACAGTTATAAATAACATACAATTTTATTTTTGTATTAGTATTTGATATAAAATGTAGATAATTGAGTGTAAAACTTGACTTTAACTATAATTTATTCTCATTTTTCACCCAAACTTATCTTCTAATCAATTTTCCCACCCAAACTCAACTTCTAATCAACCTTTTCTAGTCTTTCAATCTCACATTCCTTGTTTATAGGTGTCCGTGTGTCCGTGTGTCCGACACGGTGTCCGACACGGGACGGCTGGATAAGAGAAGTGTCCGTGCTACCGAGGTTACCGTTCGAGTATACTAACCTTTAGTCATATTAAAAGCTATAATAGCTCTTCATCCACTATTTATATCTACTAATAAAGGTATGTATTGAGCAAGTAGTATACAAATTCCATTTTCTTAAAATGGAAATCTGTGAAACTGTAATAGTACAGTACTAGTAAAAAAAGGCTTTAATCGTAGGGTAGTTAAATTTAGTTAATACAGTCATATAAATTTCACAAAATAGAAATAGTAGCAGCATCTAGTACAGTTACCTTACAGAGAAACTAAACTTAGACATCTTAATGTTACTTTATTCCATATGTCTATTTCAATTGTCTGCCTTAAATTGACTGCTTACTGCAACAATCACCTTAACTGGTAGTAGTAGATGTTAATAACTTGTAGTAAAACTTTCAAATTTGAACCTCACTAGCTAATAATGCACACTTCTAAGGGAAAAAAATTATATCTAGAGTAATTTGTACGGAGTAATATGTACATATAAGGCTTAATTACACACCACAAATAGGATTATACCCCAGTGATATGATAGTATTGTACAATCAGTTTATATCTAATCGAGTTTATGTGTAGTTAATCTAAAATTTGCTTAAAATTTAGTTTTTGTAACGTTATGTGGATGAGCTCATAAACTTAAAAATAAATCTCATAACCTTTACAACAAATCTCGAAACTTTATTATAAAGGTCAGATTCTACACCGCCAGTTGTACTACAACTTGTTGTATAGTCTATAAACTGATTACATATTCTATGCCATTTGAGATGACTATATCTTCTAATATCCGTGTCACGAGTTTGTCATCTTGGTAAAAAAAAAAAAGGTGATTGATATGGTCTGGTATGTCTAGTTTGCAGGCAACTACGTCGTTTGACAATCCTCATTATTAAGGTACTTTGTAATATGTGCTCATAAGTCTTGATTACATATTCAGCCTCATTTGACTTGATTATATCTTTTGGCCTTCGAGTTACAATTGTCATCTTGGTAAAAAATAAAAATTAAAGGTGACTGGTTTAATATACCTAGTTTATTGGCTATTGCGTCTATGTTCAGAGATTTATTATCCAGTTGACACCGTTTAAATAACTAGTTATTGTGGGTTCTCTCGTCATTATCCTATTAACAAATTTTAAAACGATATCAAATTCAAGACAGATGACAATGAAAAACTGAAACATATCAATGGAAGTATTGTCAATGTTTGCTCTCATTTCGGGTGTTCGACCGAAATATACATTGCAATTAGTTCAGTTTCAGCCGAAAAGAACAGGGCCTAAATATGCTACTATGATTCAGTTATTCAAGTAAATTACTATCTTAATGCGTAGTACGGATGGAATAAAACAATATAAAATACAATATAAATAGTATCGATAGACTCACTTCCAAGAAGCTAAATGTGTGCATTATGTGTATTTCTTTCCAAATTTCTATGATGATGATGCTTTTAGCATATACAGACACTTGAGTGATGCTAACAGGGGCGAACCCACTTGGTAGCAAGGGGTCGCCCCCGCTACCCCAAACACAAAAAATTTGGTTTAGTCGGCGGATTTTTGCTACCCCAAATATTATTGTATAGCAAATAACTAAATGTTATCCCATTAGTTATATAGTAAATATCTTGTAGCTTAGTGGTAAAGACTTTGATTTTCAATCTGTAGTCCTGGGTTCGACCCCCACTAAATGCATTTTCCCTCTTTTTTTTTTGCTGCATTTAAATAAATGCTTTTGTGAAGTAATAATACGGGGAATATCTAAAGTCAATTATTCTATTAAACTTTCCTTAAGAAAGTAAATCCGTATTAACTATTTAGCAACCAAATATTTTCTTTGATAAATATTTTTGAATGAACGTTTTGGGTACCACATTTTTATTTTCTTTAATGTTATTGTATAGATTTTATTTTTTATGGTGAATTTTAATCAAGAATAATTAAAAAATTCTAGATGTATAAAATAAAATTAATGAAAATTTGCTAAATTGCAACATGAAAAGTTTAGTCGATGAAATAGAACACAAAAAAATTAATTGATCATAAATTACTAAAATTGAAATTTTATTTGGAAGTAACAATATTTTTAGTTATTACTATGTAAGTAGTCATTGTACTCGTTATAGATTCGTGAATTACATTTAATAAGTTATATATATTTTTCTCGATTTTAAAATTTATCGATATTTATAAGCTAAATTTTATTTGCTACCCCAGAAATTAAATCCTGAGTTCGCCCCTGGATGCTAAGGGACTAAGAACAATTAATATAATTTTATATTTATAATCTTATATAAGAAAATGCTTCCTCCATCCTTTTAGACAATTTTAATACGTTTATTTGTTAGTGCTTTTGAGTATTTCACGGTCGAATTTTGATATAAATGTCTAAAACCAACTGATCTTATCTTGTTCGAAAGGTTTGTGTGATAATAGTTTAATTTTTTTTTTTACGGGTTTCCTTTTTTTTTTTTGAAATGTTTAACTATCTATCAAATGTTCCTTTTATTTTTATGTTTGGAAGTCATCTTGATCCAAAATTTAGGGTTAGGTAACTCTATCATTTGAATTAATTGCTAATATGATAATTATTAAGTGTCGAGATATTCATTTTAAGATTAAAACATGTCAAATACCATACAGGTTGCATAGATAAGACAAGTTTCTTGTAAACGCCTAGACATTTTGTTTTTACCTTATCTATCTATACACATGATATGATATTTAACCTGTCTTAAATTTTTAAGGCTGATAACTCCGTTTTAAACCAGAATTTGTGTATGATAATATCTTCATGTTCTTAGACATGCTTTAGCAATTTATATTTGAATCATATACTTATATTGAAGAACATATGATTAATATGGTCACATGCATATGTTCAAGTCCATCTAATTGTCTATTTAGTCATTAATATTAATTAACCCTAGAAGATTAAGTCCTAGAGAGAATGAAGACAAATACAAACTTCTCCATCACACTTTTTTCCACCTATCACATCTAGTGAAAAAATTTCAAAATTTAAAGTTTCAAATCAATCTTTTCAAAATTACCCAAGTTATTACTATTAAGAAATCAATCCAATTTTGTCATTAGTTAATGTCTAATTCGATAAGTCACAAGTATTAGAAGACAAAATAATTCAAAGGCCCAGAATGACAATTAGAAAGTGCCAGCCCAATTTCACGTTCCCAATAAATTTGGGCTACACATGACTTACCCAAATACTACTAGTAATTTTTAAGGGTACCCTAATCTTCGGTGGCATTATTAAGTCATGTAACCTTCCAAAAGCAATCCAACAAAATAATAACTCAGTAAATTCAGGACCCTCTTCTTGGGTGTTCTTTGCATTTTCAATGGTAATTGCCTTGTTGGAAGCCTTGGGAATAAGGGCTAAGGAGTATTCTTTAGGTTTTTGAATTGATTCATATACAAGGATTCGTGTTAGTCGATCAAAAATATGCGTTGTTGTAGTTGTCACGGTTAGATTTTTAATTCGGAATAACCATATAGATTAAGTATCGTGATTGATTCACATAATATTTCTATATAATCTTATCGATGGAGAGTATTTCTATGATCTTATCGATGGATTAAACTGTCCCAAAGCTATTTCTTCTTAGGTTGCATTTTAAAGTGGCTTACTATTTTGACTCGGAAGATACTCCGTATAATGTTATAACTGAAACGAGAAAGAACAAATAAATAACAATAAAGACGATAACACACAGATTTACGTGGTTCACTAACGGTGTGTTAGCTACGTCCACAAGGCAGAAGGGAGAACAGTTTTATTAATGTTGAGGAGTTTTACAGAGTTTTCAGATTCAGATTCAGAATGTTATGATATGCATAATTGCTAGGGTTAGGCTTAGAGAGTTTACATACTACTCTAAACTCTCTAAGACCTAATACAAAAAACCTAGAAAGGCCCAAAACAGACCTTAGGCCCTAAGCAGATTCCTAGCCCAAACAGATTACGGATACCGTTTACGTTTAGCGTGACCCCTGCATTGTCACTCGAAGTGGCAAGTAAACCAATTCAATGCATAAATCCAACATATAATTTTTCTCTCACAATTATAGAATATCTGTTTGGTAAACAACATATTAGGTGAAATAATTAAATGTCGATCTAAATAATTATAAATAAAGAGTGTTGTTATTTCATACACGAACTTTGCTAAATTAAAAACGACTTTTCCTAGTTTACTGTTCTCATTTTCTCATTCCTCCAACCTTCACTTCTCTCATTCTCTTTCAAAAAAATGGGAAGAAAGAAAAAAAATATACACCCCTTTTCGCCACAACCCCTACCTCACATCACCGCCATTAGTAAGCCATTCCTCCTTCTCCAGACGCCCTCCTGGTCACCCATTTTCCCCTCATCCAACCCCCTCTCCACATACACTCCGCCCTTAATGTTGCACCCTCATCCTTAGTTCTCGCCTTTACATACAATTGCAGAGACATCATTTGAACTTGGAGAGGCAGGAAATTTTGGGGGGGGACCAATAATTACATAAGTTACATTAAAAAAAAGTCCCGAAAAATTTTACTAAAAATAAAATTTCGCAAGAGCATTAATTAGATTAATCGTTTTAATTTACATTTCTCAAACATTGACAAGACACGAAAACACGAACCGAACCTGGCAAGAAATAATGAGGATTGAGTTGAAATTTGATGACCTATTTATGTAACTCGGTCAACACAAACATGACAAAGAGATATAATTAGGTTAGATTAGGGTAGAATAGTTGAAAAACACGAACTTGCAATTTGTTTGCCTTGTCTAAGTAATAATGTTTGGCTTGATTTAAACCATGTTTCATTGTTTCGAAATTGAAATTTGGAGTTGGCGATTTTTTTATACATAGAGGTAATCTATGAATAATGTCCGTTCCGATCAATTGTTATCCTATTTCTTTTGTTGGTGTCTCAGTCAATGACTCAATCGTTGTTCTTTCTATATTAGAAAGATTTTCTATGAGTAATTTGACTTTCCCATAGGACTATTGTCCACTTGTCATTAACTAAGTAAAATCACAAATGGTCTCTTACTCTTTTCTTTATTTTTGCAGCAAAATAAAATGACAACAATTAAAATAGACGGAATGAGTAACATTTACCAAGGACATGGAGCTACTTGTCCTTTTTCAGGGGGTCGGGACTTGCGATTGAAATAATTTGAATGTGGAATTTTGGACAGACACACATTGATGACTTACTCATGGAAATCCTGTTTTCCCCTTTTGGACATTGTCAAGTTTTGTCGCAACTATTGGCATTTGCTTTGTCAAATATTCATATAATATGCCATGATTAGGTAAATTGTTGGGTTTAATTCTAAAATGTCTGAAATACTCTTTTGCAATACTCTTTTTGGAGTACTAAAGGACATCATACATTTTCTACATTCAAATTTAAAATAGTGCTGAGGATTCTAATCACCGTATAACTAAAAGAATAAGTCAAATCTAAAATTTCCCTGCTCATTTTCTTTTACAAGAATTGGGCCTCTATCAATTGGTGATTTTGTAAAAGTTGGGCTTAACATGTGATTATATAATCTTTATGTTATATGTCTACATGTGTAATATGATTAAAGTTGAACAAATCTTTCACCTTATTATTATATATAAAATATATAAAATATACAAAGTTATATATTCTTACACTATTTAACGAGTTGCTGTATTTTTCTACGGATAGTATTATTCACTTTTTTTCGTGCTTTATATGTTGACACATAGCATATAAACACTTTTTACGTATTTGTATTTGCTGTATGGATTTATTAATACTACAAATTTATATTTTTTTGTGATATTTTGATTTACGTTAATTATAAAAGTATATAGATAGAGTGCTGAAAATTCTATCTTTACAAATTAATATTATTAATAATATACTTTATGATAAATTCAAAATACAATTAAATTTCCGTAATTTTGTTGTCAATTTCTCTACTATTCATATCTACAAAAACCGTGTTTTAGCACGCGATCTATACTAGTATTTTAAACAAGTGGTTAGAGTTTCGATTCTTAACTCTTGTGAATGAAAATATCAAACTTTAAAGAGGTCTATCCATTAAAAAATCTAAAAGATTATGTAGCACTTATCTCCTATATACTAAAAGATTAAGTATATCCAAACTTTTCCCTTCAAATGTCACCCATAATTTAATAAGGAAACAAATAAATTAGTAAGTGTTACAACTTTCTCCACAAGGAAACAAATAAAAATTAGTCATATAATGTGATAAAGTTAGATAGCTAACAATAACTTTTTTTTATGTTGAAAAAAAGAAACTAAATAATATTTGTAACCATGACAATCTTGACTAATTTTATTTTGTAAAAATATAAATAAATTATGTGTTATAAATTCTAGGTATATGAAGCATGGATACAAAAACACTTAAATTCTCATTATACATATGATGTCATAGAAATATTTTACTATTATTATTTTTAAAAATAAACATGATGGCAATGATTAACATTTTTAGCAAAAACTTTCTAATGAATTCTATAATTATGTCCTTTGATACAAACATACTAAGTTGAGAGTATTAATAGATTAGTTTTTTTCTAATTTCTATTACTAAAATAATTAATACGAATAATATACTGCGGATGTTTTCTTTACACTTTTTAAATTTAATATTTATCTGTACTCCATATAAATTTAAATTAAGGTTAAGAGAAAATTGTTGATTACCTTCTTATAAAAACTATTTTTTGAAACTTACAACCTTATAATTTTTTTTTTTGAAAATTACACCCAGTTAATCACTTCTATTGATAAATTACACCCAAAACTTATACTCCGACGGAAACTTCATGCAATTTTAAATTTTTGTCATCTAAGTTCATGTTTTAGGACGGATATGCCCTTACCTTTAAACAATTCCTCATTTCCTTCATTTCTATACTCTTATGTTTAAATGATACACATAAAAAAGCTCTCTAACCCAATTACCAATTCACCACCTATTTCTTATGTCTCCCTTCCTT
Organism: Heliosperma pusillum; assembly: GCA_022085475.1. Taxonomy (NCBI): domain Eukaryota; kingdom Viridiplantae; phylum Streptophyta; class Magnoliopsida; order Caryophyllales; family Caryophyllaceae; genus Heliosperma; species Heliosperma pusillum. The sequence goes on along the minus strand of JAIUZE010012083.1, from coordinate 1,730 downwards.
CAACATCTCCCCCGACCTATGCTCTCTTTTAACTCTTATAATTCTTCTATATTTTTGCCATTAGAAGTCGCATTTCAATCATATATTACAAGTATAGTTTAAAAGTTTTTAATTTTATTATTATTATTATTATTTGTGTACTCTTTTTCCCCAAATTGATAATATTAGGGTATATCAATTTTGGTAAGATAAAATTAATTAAACTTTGGATGCATGAATACTTACTTTTCGTAGAAGAACCGTTTGATGATTGCACCACTTTGCCACTCATAATATGAGCCCTAACTAACTATGGGGACGGGATTTCTACAGAAATTAGGGAATATTTTTAGAGAGACGAATAAATGAGAGTTTTGAGGAAGATAGAGTTTTAGGGTAAAATTTTGTGAGAGAGGTAAGAAGGTAAGAAGTCTGGGGTAAAGAGGCCTTAGAATAAGAAAAGGGTATGTCGGTCAATTTTTTTAAAAAAATCACCGGAATCCTCTTTCTGAAGCAATTTTAGAAGAAAAGTGATTAATTCGGTGTAATTTTCAAATAAAATTATATAAGGCTGTAAGTTTCAAAAAGTGATTTTTATAAGGTTGTAATCAACAATTTTCTCTAAGGTTAATTATATATTTTAATTTAACATATATAAATATATTTATTAAACACATATCTTATTTAACGTTTATATTATGCCTTTAGTGGATATAATGATATAATAAAAATAATTTTTAAAATATTAATAAATATTTTAAGTAATTATAACCGATTATCTTATTCATAGTAAAAGTGTTAACCTTATACTTTCTACCTCTTAAAAAACATTAATATTTATTAATATTAATTATTTTATAATTAAATTTCAAATTAAGTTAAATAGCAATACTATAACTGTAAATTCTCTATTATCTCTATCTAAAAAACCATGCATTTGCGTACAAAATGCCAAAAAAGAAGAATAAATCCAAACTTAGTGGTTTTACATAGTTTTGACAACTAAATATTTCATAATAAAGACTAACATATTAAATATCCAAATTATAAATGTGACACCCTCAAATTTGCGGAAAGAAAAAAAATTATTTAAATACATAAAAGATAAGAATACATAACGAAGGTGTTATAAATAAAAAGGTTCATTACAAAACGGAAATAATATTATACAAAAGAAATATACAAGACGGGAGACATATCTCCCGTATAAATACGGAAATAAAAGAGTGTATAATAATATACAATCTAAGAACCGAATATAGGTCCAAGGTAAATACTTCGCTCGCTAGCTCGTCAATGTACCCAAAGTATGCATCACCACCTGTTCGACCGCATTAAATATAAACACGGAAGCCAAAGTCAGTGGGGAGTAACTCCGAGTTCTCCCAGCCACGAAATGTCAAGTTTAATTAAACATGAATAACATAAAAGCAATGTATATGGAAAATACAAAACCTTAACGAATATGATATGCTTTTCATGTTATGAACAAATAACTAACATATAAACTAGCATATGATGAAAGCTATCATGTGAATCTGATAATAATCTATAATACGAGGTAGGGAAGCTGGTATGCTAGCTCAGAGGTTACCGTTAACATGTCCATGATACACTCAAACCCTAATCAAACATAATATCATGTGAATCAGTTAACAACCGTTAATCCAAACTCTATCAACCTTAGCCGGCTTGCATCTCACCTTCTAAGATTCATAGAATCATACAAACATGAAAGACCAATACTTCTA
>JAIUZE010012081.1:0-21992 GCA_022085475.1 Heliosperma pusillum | reverse complement strand
AGTAACTCCGGGTTCTCCGAGTCATATCACAAATAACATACTTAAACGGAAATACATAAGTAGAAGCATACATATATAAATATACATGTGAATTACGAGAAGGATAAATAGGCATTTAAATATATAAGGATAGAGATACATGAAGTATGAAACGGTAAGCATCATATTATAGATAGACTCGGGGAAGACACCCTTAGGCAACTATATACTCACTAGGGCTTGCATCTCACCGTTAGCGGCATATACTTGATAAGATAGAGACTCGACATATAAACCACGCCAAGTCATCCAACGGTCACAAATAATCAATCATATAATCATCCATCCAAACGTACGAATACGTTGACAACATCTCTCACGGTAAATGACACGCACTAGCACCATGTACATAACAAGTATGATTGAAATCGCATCCACTGGATAAACATTTCCTTGAACGCATACACGATTAACATTTCGTATATGTAGACTCATTTCCTCCTGGTAGAAAGACGATAATAATACGGTCCTAGTCTAAACCTGGCCAGACTCCCGGAATCTCATTTTCCGATTCGACATGCGATGGTCAAACACAGAAGCCGAGTACCCCAAATTCGGTCAACCTTCACGAAAGAGGCGGAAAGAGCACAAGCATCATAAACAAGCGGTACGCTACTTGCAATGACACCACCTCGCAAGTATACGACATTTGACGGCCGGGTCGATCAACGCATTGTGTTCGCCTCCCAAAAATGTCGTCATATCCCCACTAAAACAGGCATTTAAGCATTAACGATACATTTCCTCGTTCCGACATTCCAGTCTATCGAGCGAGGAGGTAGCCGGGGAATGAGAGTTCATAGCACTTAACAATTAGTGCTCAAATCATAACATATGTAAAACCGGCTCAAAGTGGGATATATCAAAAACCGTCACAAAACTTACGATACAAGCGAATGGAATACCAAATATTCCAAACATGAATATTTAAAGCTATTACGTAAATTTATGCGATAAAGGAATCATGCGAACTATTATAAATGAAAGTATAAGAAAAGAATAGAAAGGGAAATGCAGCGTGTGCCAGCCCGTCAGGTGGACCGGCTACCCGGCTGGCGTTTTGGTAACAAATGAAAACAATTGAAAATACAGGGTGATCCAGCCGGTCAAGTGGATCGGCTGCGGGCTACCCGGCTAGACCATATGTCACTTGAGAAAAAGAAGAAGGAAATGGGGGTGTCTCAGCCGGTCGGCTGACCACAAGCTAGTCGGCCGGCTGAGACCAACATAACACCAAAATGCAACGTAAATGTCAGCCACCCTCCCAGCTGGTCATCTGACCGGCAGCCGGTCGGCCGGCTGGGAGCATAATATAAACTATGCTTTATCACCCATGAACATCAACAAATATCAACTATCATCAACACTCATTAACAACTATCAACAAACAACAACCACCATTAACAAACACAAGTCCTATGAATACTCATCCTATCCTAAATACGTTTACTAACATCAAAAACTTATTAAAACACGTAATGATATCGAGTAACCCTTCACCAGTACCTTTTCGCGTCGTCAGTCTTCGTCTAGGTCCTCCTCTACTAAATAGTAGTCGTTGTCGAGGTCTTGAAGGTCTCCACCTACAATTTGACAATAAAAGTTGAATATAATTCACCTTTGAGAAAGACAGATAAATTGAAAAGTGATAAAGACGGTAATTTTATTACCAATTAAGATAGAGGGCGATGAGAGGGGAATATTATGACGAAAATTAGCAAATTTGAACAAGGGACGAAGGAGTAGTGTGGAACTTAAGCTTGATCAAAAATGGGGTTTAGGGTTATGGTTACTTGTTGAGGAAGAAGGAGTAAGTGGAAGGTGAGTGAGGGAGTTAGGGTTTAAGGGGATATAAGGTGAGTAAGTGGAAAAACATGGAAAAAGCCCAAAAGCACCTTAAGGCGTAGCTCACTCGGAATTTCAAGTACAGTCCGAAAACGAACTCGGATTTTCTAAAATAGACACGGGAAATTAAGTTCTAGACTAAAACTAAAATTTCGCTTAAAAGTATCCGTATAATATTTTTAATATAAAAATAGGGTACATTTGCGGGTGTTACAACGTAGAAATCACATAAATTACATGTTTGCATGTTGGTGGCCTAAACTGACGCAAATTGAAAGATTGGACTCAAAAACGCAGTTTTACAAAAGAAGAAATGTATATTTGTTGAAAATGTGGAATGAGAAAGAGGAGTGAAATGAGTCCCTTGAATAAGTGTGCTCATTTAGAGACAATATCGATTTGTGTCTGGAAAAGCGAATCTGACGAGGACTAAGAATTCCACGATTGATACTATTCTCAAAGCTGTCTTGGCATCGGCTCATCCTTGCAATGGTGAGAAGCTGAGGATTTTGTTTATTTTGACGACATAGGATATCCAGATGTTAAAATGCAAGAGCATAGTGACGTTCAATCTTAACTGGCTAGGGGCCGATTTTATTTCGTGTCCCATGAGCAGCATATGGACTTTGCGCGGCGCGTTGCTTTGTTTGTTCTTTGAGAATGTGGATGAGTTCTGCTCTTTTTACAGTAACAAGTTTGGCCAATTACGCAAAACTAATACTATAGATGCAAAATACTTTTGTGACCGTATCAGCTTAGTGTACATCTGTCGAATTCATAGATGCTAAACGAGGGTGATCAAAAATGGAATGGAGTGGGAGGTACTATGGTGTTAGAGGATACTGGGATTTGTGTTATCTCTCTAACTCACCTAGATGAATGAAAGGATCATCCCGAAAGGCATGGAGACATGGTAATGTAAGTTTCTTAAACTCAATATTAGACATCACTAATATCATATTACAATTAGTTTACTCATTAAACTAAAGGATCTTATGCATGCATAACAAAAGAAAAATAAGAGAAGAAATATTTGTTCCTTACATTGGATTGGAACGAATTTTTGGGCACAAGATAGGACTCCTTCCTACTCTTGTTCTTGAGCTATAAATCAAAGGATGAACTCCTAGTTTCAAATTAGAAACTCTCCAATAAGTTTCACCCAAGACAACTTCTAAATCACTACTAAAATACTACACTAGTATAATATAGTAGTCTCCCTTAAAATAAAATTTATACCACTATTACTACTCTTAGTAATCTTGTATTAATATTTTAAACTTAAGTTTGTATGAAGCTTCTCAAGCTTTTCTAGTGTGAGAAGTTGTATTTTTATGAGAGATAAGCATCCTTTGCATGTATGAGATGTGTTATTAAAAATAAGAAGAACACGTCCTCTTAAGCATGCTAGATGGACCGGCCACCCATGGTACATGGGGAAGGGTGAGCATGCTATTTGTTCTTAACAATGCACTAGGGTGGTTACTAGGTTTTTAGGTGAAAATGATTATGTTTACCCATTAAACAAATCAACTAATTATCACCCTTAACTTACCCACCAAAAACCGGTGCACCCATATAAAATGGGTGTCCATTTTATTTTTGTAATTTGTCATTTGTCACAAATGTGATATGTGACATGCAACATGTAATTTAGCTTATAAATTTACATTTAACTAATTTAAATGCAATTTCATAACAAATAAATTAGACTTCACATTTTAAGTCACATTTTATAATTACATGTAAACAAAATGGGTCATCTCATATTTGGTTAATATAATCTACAACAATTTGTAATTATAATCGACCAATTTCACTTATCTCAAATTTTTCATAAACATAATGCATTCTTAGTAATATAATAATTAAATTACTAAAATGAATCTTATTTAATCATATTACAATAAGATATAATTCTCACTAATATAAACTTAGTTCTCTTTAAAAGGATTGATTAATCTGTATCTCTATACAATTAATTAATGTACATGATTAGGGGATTGTCCTTTAAGTGTGACCTTAAAGGATCAACTGATCACCACCGTCATACGAGAGAAACGTCAAACTCAATTGAGCCAATCGTTACTGATTTATGTTGACCAGTTGACTATTATGTTCATCATCCCTTTGTATTCTTATTATTGAGATTTAATCATGTGATCGCACTATTGTTGAGGACACTTACTCCAACAATCTCCCACTTGTCCGAGACAAGTGTGCATCACCAATTATCTTGTCCTATTACGATCTCCCACTAAATGCAAGGTGTCTTGCAGGTCGTACTTGTATTTGATCATATCAAGAGTGGTTTCCTCGATCTGAAGAGTAACTGTCTGACCGGAATTATCTACCATAGATACCTTCCGAGCGTGGCCACGCATTTTCAGCTTACTCCACCTCGAGTGGCCTTGAGATTTAAAACAACCTTGACAAGGGGTGGACAATTCCTATCGCACTATTCCCTTCGAATAGCCACAGCTCATCATGACCCAAAAGATTCCAATTTGACCCCAGTTACGAAGGTCGTAGAGAATAAATCAAAGTCACTCTGAAACTGTGCCACCTTAGGCGAACAGTCTTTAGTCAAAGAATTGACTCAAAAAGAATACTAGTAGCTCTTGCCACGACCAGGCTACAAGAATTGCCAGAATTCTATAAGCAGTCACTGCCCGACGGATTGTCCCTTACAGTCTGTCTATGTGATCGATTGGTCATCCCTTATGACCCTATGGCACTTGAACCTGTCATCAATCACATCACACTCCAGTCACTTGGAGACGTCACCTCATATAAGCAACTAGGAGCCAATGCTATGTTAATCCAGTCCACTTTAATGGAGTCCAAAAATTGTCTCTACAATCCATTTGGATATAACAAAGCACAAAGCCGAGTTTATTAAAATCAAACAATAAATGTGATTATCATATATGAACAATCATTACAATGTTATTGCTTCATATCATATAATATAAAGTTTATTTCGTCTATGACAATTCATGACGATCTTATTAAATGCAATAAAGGCTTGGGTGATGAATATACCATGTATTCATTTGTTCCAACCTTGTAAATTGCTTTTTCCTTCCATCCAAGGTTATTCTTAATAACATGAATTCATCTACGTACATGTCTAGATCTCTATCTAGTGTTGGGCTCTTTAACTTGAAAGATGCTCCCACTCGTTATCATGATAACTGATAGGTATTTAGGTAAAAGAATCTACCATTAGCTCCTTGTAAGCCATATTATCCTCATCATAATGTACTATGTCTCTATTTACAAAATTGATAATGATTTACTCTTCAATCATCCTTTTAGTTATTCGCTTCTTATATTATGCCTAGGATTCGGATAAATCCTTATAAGTTTGGAAATTTGGGTTTGTGTAACCTTTACCACATTATCAAATTTTCTCTACCAAACACAAGAATGTATCCCTAGTTCTCCTCGAGAACTCTACGGATGTTCTTGTAGGCTATCCAATGACTCTCATGTGGATTGATTTGTTTTAGGCTTGTCATGCTCCCAGCATACAATTCATTTAGGTATGTGCATGTAATGGCATACATGATTGGTCTCATGTGATCAACAACTCTTAGGTTCAGTGGATGACTATGACCCTTTCATAGTGATCCCACTTTTATCAACATAAATAACCTATTTAACTTGTTGAAATAGATAAAGGATCTTATCGATATAAGACACTTTTCTAAATGCCAAAATAAAATCTTCTATTCCACAATAGATTTTGATTTTAGCATACATGTTGCCCTCTTTCATCCAGCATTAAAATCCAACCACTCCTTTCAAAAAGGTAACACAAATACGTTACTCACAATGAGTGATACGTCATTCACGTGGAAAACAATTTCTCCCACTGAACTCCATGTCTTTAACTCCCTCTGAACTTCATGTCTATACATGACTTTTCGACAATTCGAGTGAAACTCTTCTTATATCTCATAATAGAAAAGATCATCATAACCTCCAGGTAGATACCTTAGGCTTGTGTCATCTACACATCCCATTCCAAATCCCTATTTTGACACGTGGTTCTGTTGTGTATCTTGTACATACACACTATGAGGTATTTTACTGATGATATGGATTTAAGCATAGTTACGAATTAACTTAGCTTTTGCAGACATTTTCATATCTTCCCATGCAACTATAATTGGACACCTCCAAATAAAACATCTTCATGTCTATAGAATGATTTATCATTGGACAACTCTAAATACATCATTCCTTTGCATAGATCCCATTTAATCTCATAAGTCTCTTACGTTAGAAAATTGAATTTTAAAATTTCTAGGTACTTCCACTTCATAGATCATAATCTTATTATATCAAGAACATTTTCTTTTGGTCTCGTCACTAGTCTAAGGATTCACCTAAGACCAATTTCTTTTGGTCTCCTCATTAGTCTTGAGTCTAAACTAAGAACACTTTCTTTTGGTTTCCTCACTAGTTCCTAACCAGTTTTACGTTGTGGCTTATTTTCTCCCACTCTAGCTTTAGAAAAAAATACAACTATTTTCTTTAAAGATAGCCTTATGAGTCACAAACAATTTTGTACTCATACTCGTGAGGGCGGTATAAGTATCACAACATGACCTTAAGTGATCTACTAAAAACTTCATTGTAAAGATACGAATCTTAGCTTAGAGATAGACTAGTTCTATAAGCTAAAGAGGTGAACTCATATTCATGTCATTTACTATCTTTATAAGTGGTGTGGCCAATTGGTTTGGTAGATTCCTTACTTTGAGTTCAATAACTCAATTTTGACTTAGCAATTGATCTTTCAAAATGAGAATCGAATTCTTAGTCTTTTATTATAATGATCCAATCATCATAATACTAATATGATCAATTTAAGTCGATGCAATTTATGTTATTAGTGCAAGTAGAGTATGATGACAAGTTTTTAGAACTAAAAGTTTCAACAAACCGAGTGACTTGGGTTGAAAACCAAGTCACTAAATCCAATTACAACCAATGTCAATAAAAAGAATTGAACAAAATTCCATGTCAAACAAGGAAATTATAAAATGTTTAAAATCAATGTCTCAAAATACATCCCAAAATTTCGACAATTTAAAATGAGACCAAGCTTCCATAGGTCTTCAATCATGGGTAGCTACCTTAGCTTCCCTTGAAGAGCTTTCTTAGGCTTGCTTGTCTTTGCCTTTATCCTTGCTAGGATGCCCTAATTACAATTAAATAGGGTAAGAATCACAACTCGTATCTATATACCAAAGTTGAGATCATAACATAAACGATAGGGATAAATTATTTACCTACTGCAACAATCTTTCCGGTTTTAAGATCTCCAAGATACTTAGAGCAATTCCTCTTCCAATGCCCTATGCCATTACAATAATGGCATTTTTACTCATTGGAGGCACCCTTCATGGGCATGGGAGAGCTATTCTCAATAGCTTTACTCTTTCCCTTGAAGGTGGAAGGCTTCTTCCCTTTACTACCACCTTTCTTGAACTTCCCCTTACTCTTATTATTGATATGGAGTACATCGTTGGAGGTGCTAACATTTAGCTCCATATCTCTCTCAGTTTGCACAAGCATCTTGTGCAATTTATGAAGAGAGGTTTTCATGTTTTGCATATTGTAGTTTACCCTAAACTGCACATAAACCTTGATTTTCCCCAAGGAATGAAGTACTCAATTAATAACTAGTTGTTCGGGAATGTGGACCCCTTGCATTTTGAGAGTCTCGATATGCTCAATCAATTTGAGTACATGAGGGTTAACTTTTGGCCCTCTTTTAGGTTCATGTCGAAAAATGCGGAAGCCGTCCCATATTGTATGATCCTAGGAGCTTGTGAAAACATGGTCACAAGCTTGACATAGATCTCATAGGCCGTGCTCATCTTATGGAACTCCTTTGGACATCGACCTCCATAGAGAAGATCAAAACATTTTTGATCGCGGCGGACTCTTTATGGTAAGCCTCATAGGCTCGCCTTGCAGCGGCGGTTGACTTTTCATTAGGTGCGGTGGGAGAGGACTCGGTAAGGTAACGAAGCTTGTCGTCACCCTCCGCGGCCAAGCGGATTTGCGCATCCCAATTGGCAAAACTAGCGCCATTCTTTTCTAACTTGCATCGATCCATGAAAGATTGAAGCCATGAGACATACGTGAGAGTTTTAGCATTGGTGGTGGTGGATGAATTAGCATTTGCCATTGCGAATAAACAATATTAACTACAAGTTTTAGACATAAAGGAAATGTCAACATTTATCATTTTAAATACTTGTAAACATTTTAAACAACTTTAGCATTTAAATAGTGACCTCTACCCAACTATTATAAATGATTCCGAGATCCAAATTCATATCAACTTGGGCACGGTAAGCCGATTCATCCCTCATTAACATAATTCGGTGGATTAACTCTTTAATCGATTCTACATTAGAACTCTCGGCCGATAATATTACTTTAATATTTATCTTAAGCCCGGAACACATGCGGCTACGGTCGCGAATACTTCCAGTTGAGCTCAATCCAAATTTCGAAATAATAACATTTATTACCCCACTTACCCAACGTAACAAGTTTAGCACCCCGGTGAGCCGTGCCTACTTCCTTGCAAAATTGGGATTCATGGGTTCTACATTTGGTAAGGCTTGATCTCAATTATTTATTATGAGGGGTCATGTCAATTTATTATCTATCTCGTTTAAGTGAACTAAATCGATGAATTAACAATAGTTTTAATTGACACGATCGAATACTCGATAAAATATGCATGTCATGTTATGGCGATTTGGCAGTGCATGCAAAACATATTAAATAAAATGCAAGAATAAAAATAAAACTCTTAGTATGGCCTTTCCTAGAATAGAAAATCATATAATCTATTACAAATTCGGAAACCAACTCCTTTGGTCCCTTGAACTTCATAAGCACGCCTCCCAAGGTCACCGTCTCTCTCGGAACTCCTTTCCGAATGGCACCGTCTTTGGGTAACTCCGGTATTACAAATAATTACAAATTTCCTATTATACATTTGTAAAATAAAATAATACAATAAAAGTGATACGATATTACATTAAATTACAACCGAATCAATATTCCCTTACATTTCGGGTAATATCGATTAAAACTAAGGCCATACAAGGAATAAATTACATAATTCCAAATTACATCAACCAAAATATGACATTCATAATTAAATATGCAGCATAATAATATGTATAAAACATGCTCATTTTAAATGCAAAACGTCCTATATTACGGTTTATATCGTATATAACCCGGTTTTACGGAAATGCGTGATAATAACATTTTAAAATCACCAAACAATACTTAAATCATATTTAAGTCCAAGTTAATTATCCCAACTGATTTAGGACTCAAAAATTAGTTATCACTCAATTTTTGACAATAATTCAACTTGTTGTTATTTAATTGCTCATAATTTGACTTTTAAAATCAAATTTTAATCAAATAAATCCAAATTTAATTACAATAATTTCAAAATTTGAATTTTAAATTTTTGTACATTCTGTAACATTTCCATGACACTCATAATATCAAAAATCATGGTTAAAAATTTTGAATCGTTTTTGAGAAAAATCGGTTGCGCTTTATCGGTTTTATCAAATAAAATACATAAAGCATGTGAAAATTAATCAAATTAAAATTTCAACTTTAGATCAGTAATTTGGGACATTTAAGCAACCAGGAAAAATTTTCTCTTAACATGAAATTTAATTTAGCTATAATTGCTAAATAAGTCACTATTTATGCCATTTTTACATTAAAAATTCATAAATCATGCTAGACAAATCATATAAGTCTGAAATTTTCCAGTATTACAGAAAAACATGCATGTGACAACATACTAAAGTTTCATGGTGATATTCAAAGCGAAAGTTTTTTTAACCATTTGACCTTTATTTATTCCGTTTTATCGTATAAAAATCATAAATCATGCGAAATAAGTCCACTTCACACAAAATTTTACATACAGTAAGGCCCTGTTCTTTTGGGCTGAAATTTGCTGAACTTTTCTGAACTGAACTTAGAGGAGCTGAACTGAACTGAACTGAACTTATAGGAGCTGAACTGAACTGAACTGAACTTATAGGAGCTTAACTGAACTGAACTTATAGGAGCTGAACTTTTCTGAACTTAATTTTACATAATTGAATAGATCTTATAGAATCTAAACTTTACTAAACTGAACTTTATTATTATCATTATCTTTTGGAAAGGATTGTCATACAAAAAAAAATATACTCTAAAACATAAGGTAAGATAATAACATTATTCCGATTTATATACATTGGTTTGTTGATACAGATTACTACGTTTACATTACGATAAAAAAATAAATTACATATTACATCGTTTTCTAACCATCATTTCTATATAATCATCTTCCTCATCACTTTCTTCTTCATCTTCACTATCACTCGAAACAACGAATCCATTGTCTCGCCAAATGTTTTTTTACTATCTTGTTTCGTATCTTGAACATGGCATTTTTCCGCTTATCATCAAACATGCCTGAATCTACTGTTCCTTGAATATTCACGTCATGTTGTATAATAGGTATTCCAAGAGTATGCATCCTTATAGAACTATGGAGTGTGAATGTAGAAACAATAATAGACATTTGATACTTTTGTGACATTTGGGGCAATATTTTGTTAACATATTCCACCTTTGTTTTTCAATTAACCAAATGTCATTTCAACTTTCATCCAAAAATAATGAATGTCGATAGTTGAAATACTCTACAATTCCTTCGGGCGATCTCAATGATAATGTATGTATCCAATAATTAATGTCAAATGTTTTTATATCGGTTTTCATAAATAATATATTCCGTATAATTTTTCTAAACTTAATTTGTAAGAATTGAACTTTTCTGAACTGAACTTATAAGAGCTGAGCTGAATTGAACTTATAGGAGCTGAACTGAACTGAACTTATAGGAGCTGAACTGAACTGAACTTATAGGAGCTGAACTGAACTTATAGGAGCTGAACTGAACTGAACTGAACTTATAGGAGCTGAACAAAACTTAAAGGGGGTGAGTTTAAGTCCAAAAGAACAGGGCCTAAGTAAAATGCATGTGTTACATTATGTAAAAATTTCACGGTCAGAAGATAAGTCTAAATATTTTTAGCATTTCAAACATCATTTTACTCATTAAAATGTAATAAAAACACTAAGAATCATATTTGAGCAATATAAATTTTCATAAATCATCAAAATGACCTAAAATCATATTAAGACCAGAATATATTGACATGCAAATGACTTTGTGATTTTATCTTATAAAACACAAATTACTAGTTTTCTTTAAGTTACATTAACTCGAAAAAACTATAAATCGATTATGCATGCAACAACCAAAGCTCTTGATACCGCTTGTAAGTTTCTTAAACTCAATATTAGACATCACTAATATCATATCACAATTAGTTAACTCATTAAACTAAATGATCGTATGCATGCATAACAAACGATAAATAAGAGAAGAAAAATTTGTTCCATACATTGGATTGGAACGAATTTTTGGGCACAAGATAGGACTCCTTCCTACTCTTGTTCTTGAGCTATAAATCAAAGGATGAACTCCTAGTTTCAAATTAAAAACTCTCCAATAAGTTGCACCCCAGACAACTCCTAAATCACTACTAAAATACTACACTAGTATAATATAGTAGTCTCCCTTAAAATAAAATTTATACCACTATTACGACTCTTAGTAATCTTGTATTAATATTACAAACTTAAGTTTGTATGAAGCTTCTCAAGCTTTTCAAGTGTGAGAAGTTGTATTTTTATGAGGGATAAGCATCCTTTGCATGTATGAGATGTGTTATTAAAAATAAGAGGAACAAGTCCTCTTAAGCATGCTAGATGGACCGGCCACCCATGGTACATGAGGAAGGGTGAGCATGCTATTTGTTCTTAACAATGCACTACGGTGGTTACTAGGTTTTTAGGTGAAAATGATTATATTTACCAATTAAAGAAATCAACTAATTATCACCCTTAACTTACCCACCAAAAACCGGTGCAGCCATATAAAATGGGTGTCCATTTTATTTTCGTAATTTGTCATTTGTCACAAATGTGACATGTGACATGCAACATGTAATTTAGCTTATAAATTTACAATTAACTAATTTAAATGCAATTTCATAAAAAATAAATTAGATTTCATATTTTAAGTCACATTTTATAATTACATGTAAATAAAATGGGTCATCTCATATTTGGTTAATATAATCTACAATAATTTGTAATTATAATCGACCAATTTCACTTATCTCAAATTTTGCATAAACATAATGCATTCTTAGTAATATAACAATTAAATTACTAAATTGAATCTTATTTAATCATATTAAAATAAGATATAGTTCTCACAAATATAAACTTAGTTCTCTTTAAAAGGATTGATTAATCTGTATCTCTATACAATTAATTAATGTACATGATTAGGGGATTGTCCTTTAGGTGTGACCTTAAGGGATCAACTGATCACCACCGTCATACGAGAGTAACGTCAAACTCAATTGAGCCAATCGTTACCGATTTATGTTGACCAGTTGACTATAATGTTCATCATCCCTTTGTATTCTTATTATTGAGATTTAATCATGTGATCGCACTATTGTTGAGGACACTTACTCCAACAGGTAACTGCGAATTGATTCGTCTGAAATATGTGAAAAGATGACTATTTAAATTATTTTGTTTTGTTTGTGATTTGAGAGATTTTCTTTTTCTCTTGGGCATTTTTGAAAATGCTCGAGACTTTTGTTGGGCTGTTTTTGGGGTTTAAAGTCATCGTTGGACTGTTTTTTTTTTTGGACTATTTTTCTGTTGAAGTCTTGATAGGCTATTGCACACTTAATCAAAGATAAATACCCTAGACACAAATGAATGTAGTAATAGGGGTCGAACACAAGGAGACGGGAGTTGCTATACAAGTTGTTATGGGGTGAATTCTATCAACGTCGGTTATCGATTGGTTTGGTTGGGTTTATGAAACAACAATAAGGAAGAGTCTAGGGAGTTCGGGTCACACATGCAAATTATGTAAATGCTCAAGTCAAACTAGGAAATTTATAATAACGATAAATGTTTAGGCTAAAGACACCCACCTCTCAATATTAGTGTCAACCATAGATCGGGTCCTAACGAACTCTCGCTATGGCTAGGTGGATCTACTAACACATGCTTAATCTAATTCAATTCCGTGCCTCTCGACTTATAGAAAGAATTAAAGAATTTAATCAAGGATTGTGATCAATAATCAAAGACTAACAATACAATGCAAGCATGTGATGGAAACAACTATTTGATATCATAACATCTCATTTCAACAATTGCAAATATTATTTATGCATGGCTTCCCTAATTCCCTAGACAAAGTAACTAGTCTTTTATAATGATAACTAATCTAACAAATGATAAATTAAACATGATAACTAACTAATAATGAAAATGACAAAGGAAATAACAAAACTATACAAGAAATAGAATTACCTCAACAAAGGAAATAAAACTTGGAATTGAAGAACACAATGGAA
This sequence comes from Heliosperma pusillum, assembly GCA_022085475.1. Classification (NCBI taxonomy): domain Eukaryota; kingdom Viridiplantae; phylum Streptophyta; class Magnoliopsida; order Caryophyllales; family Caryophyllaceae; genus Heliosperma; species Heliosperma pusillum. Next base: position 8,520 of record JAIUZE010012081.1, on the reverse strand, counting down.
CCAAATAACTTGCAAATGAACTTGTAATATAAATTGAAATACTTAAGAGAGTTATTTGTAACAACTAATAGAAACTAAACTATTCTAAACCTAATCTAATGACTAATGATATTATGTAAAAGAGTGTTTTTAGAGTGTAGAATGATGTACAAGATGATAAAAAGATGCCTCTAAGTGTCGAGGTCCCTCTCCTTTATATAGGGAGAGGGACTTGAAACGCATGCATTGACAGAGACCAAACCCCGATCGGGGAATGGGAACCCCGATCGAGGTTTCCTTAACCCAGCTATATTTGCTTAATTGCTCCATTTAATGCTTAAGGAATCCTAAGCTATGCCTTTAAGCACCTTAATTCTACGGTTAATTGCATAGTTTTGGGATTCTTTGAGCATCCAATGGAGCATCATATGTTGAGTTGTGGACTCCTTGCATTGGGCTTCCGTTTTGGTTTCTCATTTGCATATCAATCCATTTCACAAATCTTCATGCTTGGCTTGTCATTCTCCATTCCATCCTTCCATGGTCCATCTTGCTTCCATTAGCTTGGTGGACTTTGGTGCTTGCTAATGTGCTAGGAAAAAGCCTCTAAATGCTTAGATTCCTACAAAATGTAACAAACACAAGCAATACACCTAGAACACGTAATTAGCTCACAAATATACTAAACAAAGTATAATAATCATGTAAAATCGAGCTAAATTAGGGAGTAAAACTATATATAAAATGGACTCATCAAACTCCCCCAAACTAAACCCTTGCTTGTCCTCAAGCAAGCACATAATATAATGTATGACAAGGACAAGGGGGCGAGCAATAATCATCCCATCCAAATGCATTTCCCGACTAGTAGCTTTAAAGTACAATGAATCAAATCCCGAAACAACTTGGGATCGGGAAAATGCAATACATGGATGAGATTTACACGACGGCGTGGTATTAAGGACTTCACATGGACATTTCGACTCTAGCATGATCTTTAAATGACATTGGACTTCTCACGGGATAACACTCACACTCATGAAATGTACATGGCAAATATATGTGAATGACACTCTCCTATCTACGACTCAAGAGAATGCGCCCACAATATAGTATGGTAAACTTTCAAAATACCATATGACAATGCTAAATAAGAATGCACACAAAGAAGCCAAGAGAAGAGACAAAAGAGGCTAGGGGTAATGGGTAGAAAGTGGAAAAACAAGTTTGGATATGTGTAGTTAAAAGTCAAGATAACAACCATCCAAAAAAGCAAAGAGTGCTCAAATAACCCAAAACCAATCCCATAGCAATAGCCCATTGAATCAAAGTAGCATATGGCTCAAATTAATACTTTTACAGCACAAAAATGAACTTCCCAACTCAATTACTTCATACATATGGAAGTATCATTCTCATCTCTTTTTCTTCTTTCTACTTTTCTTTTCATCTTTCTTTTTCATTTTTCAAGTTTCCATCTTTTTCTTTTATATCATTTATTTTCACTTTTTTTCTTTCTTCATTTTCCATAACCACAATGGGAATAAGTAATCCCGTCAACTTCACATCATCAACAATATGATACTAAAAGACAAATCCCATGACAATAGCACCCTAAACTCACCAAGATGGTTACTAGCTCAACAAGGTAGGCAATTTGGAACGTAGCTAGAAACAAACATTGGGTAGCATATAGTGATAAAAGGCTCAATGTGGGTGATGCATTTGATAAATTATAACAATAAGGCTTCATGTGCAAACTATCATAGCATGTCTAGGAAAAAGGAACAAATGCCATACTTGTGTGTTTTAATGTAAAGCACACCAAGAGGAGAAACTACACACACCTAGATGAGGCCGGGTATAGATGCACCGGCCATTGGAGGGTCTACCTTACCATATATGTAGCTTACCAATGTCAAGATCAAGTCTATTTTGTCCAAAAATCCATCCCTCACCCACTATGTCAAGACATCCCCATGAATGCAAAGTCCCGACAATAAAGCATGATTCATTAGCTTAAAAGAACTACAATATAGGAAATGCAAGGAGGAATGACATTATGCAAAAGACAAATGGGTGGACACAACATCAAACTTTTACTTTCAATTTTCAAATTTTTAGATTAGATTTCTCATAACTAGACTCATTAAATCCCTCCCCCAAGCTAGAACACACATTGTCCTCAATGTGTGACACAAAGATGGACAAACAAAAACCAATAAGGGGAGATGAGATGACACACACGCGGAAATAAAGGAAGGAAAGAAAGCATACTAAAGTGTAGAAGCCTCCCCCAAGATAGCTTGAAAACGGGGTAGTCCAATCCAAGTAGAAGTACCTGCAAAAAACAAGCTACTACAAACTAAAGAAAACTAAAATGTCTAACTATTACAACCAAATTGAAAATTGCAATTGTCCAAAAACTGTAAATTGACAAAAACTAATTTATTCTAATGAGTATCCTTTGTCCTCTAAAAAGTATGTCAACGCCCTTAGAAGTTGATCATATTCATGCGCATGAGCAATACAAAAGCAAATGTAAGCAATTGATAAGATATAATCATGAAAGATCAAAGGTAAGGAAGGATAAATCTTATCAAAATGCGCATTAGAGATTTCAAAGAGAACCACCGTACTACTCCACTCGTCAGCAAGAAATGGAGCATCATGCTTAAGACCATAAAACAAACCGTTAGTGCTTAAATCATCATTATAAATGGTCTCAAATTGGTGGTATGAAAACTCAAGGTGGTAGGACTCATCAAAAATTGGGGGTTCATCCCAATTAACCTCTATATTAGTGGCACTAAGTCTTCCATCAACCTTAAATGGATCAACTATGTCCCATGCAAAAGGATTTGCAAAGGTTTCATATGACTAATGCAAAACCTCATCCCTTTTATTACAAACGGGCCCAATATCATCAATGGTAAGTGTGTCATCTACTACAAGGTCAATGTCATCAACATGAGTCTCTAAATGGTCAATTGGAATGATACTAGGCGTACTTTCAAGAGAAAAAGTAGTACCATCATCGTCATCCAACAATTCAAAATCATTAGGGAGAAAAGACTCACATTGGGAGGGTGGAAGAGCACAAGTAGTGATCGATCGCGCCATTTTTTCAAGCATTCGTTGGCAACGAACAAGACGCGCATGGCGTTCCTCTTTGCGTTGGGCTAGCATTTGTTGTATTTGTTGACAACAAGCAAGAATCGCATAACATTCCTCTTCGAAACCCGGCGTGGAAGGTTGTTGGCAAGATACCTCTTGACATTGGGAAGCCATGAAATTCAAGAAATTCCAAAGCTCCTCCCCTCTCTTGTAGCAGACACTACCACAACTCATCTAAAGAGCCAATTCTTGTGTCTCAAAATCCATGCTATCAAGTAGAACTTGACCCATGTAATCCCAATCAATGACTTGTCCGAGGGACATGAGATAATCACCATAGTTATAAAACCGGTTAAGATAGTCATAAAAAGGCTCATCCTTGTGTTGTGGGTATCGGAATCCATCGCTATTCATTATGTAAGGCCAAAATTAGATAGTTTCAATACCTGAAAAAGGAACTAAAACTACAAGAAAACCGTAAGAATGGTCTCAAGGAACAAGTGTTCCTCAAGACAAAAGAAAACAAGGTAAAAATCAACAAGCAAACAAAACCGTGCTCCCCGGCAACGACGCCAAATTTTTATAGGCTATCGCACACCTAATCAAAGATAAATACCCTAGAAACAAATGAATGTAGTAATAGGGGTCGAACACAAGGAGACAGGAGTTGCTATACAAGTTGTTATGGGGTGAATTCTATCAACGTCGGTTATCGATTGGTTTGGTTGGGTTTATGAAACAACAATAATAATAAAGGAAGAGTCTAGGGAGTTCGGGTCACACATGCAAATTATGTAAATGCTCAAGTCAAACTAGGAAATTGATAATAACGATAAATGTTTAGGCTAAAGACACCCACCTCTCGATATTAGTGTCAACCATATATCGAGTCGTAACGAACTCTCGCTATGGCTAGGTGGATCTACTAACACATGTTTAATCTAATTCAATTCCATGCCTCTCGACTTATAGAAAGAATTAACGAATTTAATCAAGGATTGTGATCAATAATCAAAGACTAACAATACAACGCAAGAATGTGATAGAAACAACTATTTGATATCATAACATCTCATTTCAACAATTGCAAATATTATTTATGCATGGTTTCCCTAATTCCCTAGACAAAGTAGCTAGTCTTGCATAATGATAACTAAACTAATAACAAATGATAAAGTAAACATGATAACTAACTAATAATGAAAATGACAAAGGAAATAACAAAACTATACAAGAAATAGAATTACCTCAACAAAGGAAAAAAACTTGGAATTGAAGAACACAATGGAACCAAATAACTTGCAAATGAACTTGTAATATAAATTGAAATACTTAAGGGAGTTATTTGTAACAACTAATAGAAACTAAACTATTCTAAGCCTAATCTAATGACTAATGATATTATGTAAAAGAGTGTTTTTAGAGTGTAGAATGATGTACAAGATGATAAAAAGATGCCTCTAAGTGTCGAGGTCCCTCTCCTTTATATAGGGAGAGGGACTTGAAACGTATGCATTGACAGAGACCAAACCCCGATCGGGGAATGGGAACCCCGATCGGGGTTTCCTTAACCCGGCTATATTTGCTTAATTGCTCCATTTAATGCTTAAGAAATCCTAAGCTATGCCTTTAAGCACCTTAATTCTCCGGTTAATTGCATAGTTTTCGGATTCCTTGAGCATCCAAAGGAGCATCCTCTGTGGAGTTGTGGGCTCCTTGCATTGGGCTTCATTTTTGGTTTCTCATTTGCATATCAATCCATTTCACATATCTTCATGCTTGGCATGTCATTCTCCATTCCATCCTTCCATGGTCCATCTTGCTTCTATTAGCTTGGTGGACTTTGGTTCTTGCTAATGTGCTAGGAAAAAGCCTCTAAATGCTTAGATTCCTACAAAATGTAACAAACACAAGCAATACACCTAAAACACGTAATTAGCTCACAAATATACTAAACAAAATATAATAATCATGTAAAACCGTTTTTTGTGTATTTGGATTTGTTCGAATTTTGTTTTTCTTGAATTTGTGAGAGTTTAGGCACGATTGCACTAAATAAATGTTTTGATCCTCAGGTGGTGGTATCAAAATGTTTGGCATAGTATTCAATTTCTGGTAGTCACATAGTATCTGACGAATCGAATAGAAAGATGGGGTCTCCTCACCTAGAGACACGGCGATCACGGAATTTTCATACCACATGATATGGGCAAGGTGGTAAATGCACGCCCTAGTTAAGGCTTATTCTAAGAGGTCGAGTGATATACATTAAAGAGATATGACCCAAAGTATTTCAAGTCTATTCCACTAGTTAAGGGTAAAAAGTAGAACAAATGACTAACAAAACGTTCATGTGCTCATTTGTAACTTGAGTAGGACTGGGATGATCCTATTTATTAATGAATGTTAAAATAGTGAATATAAATGGCTGTTGGGACCTACCTCAAGCTATATTACTATTTGACACTAAACTAGGAGAAATAGAGGGATGAGGTGACAGCAAGAGAAGACCCTCTAGAGACTTCAAATTCAGACTCTAACTTTGACTCCGATTTTGATCGGAATTTGTTGTCTTCTGGTTCTTTCTTGAACATCTGTTTTTCACTTTCCAACATATGGATTAATTCTTCAACTAGGGAGATGAGGTGTGAACAATCCAAGGTGGGTTCTTCATCTGTAATTGTTACAACTTCAAGAGGGTAGTTAGGCTTGCTCCCATGAGGGATGGGTAGACGACCATCCTATATCATATCTTGAATGACATGTTTCAACTTATAGCATTGCTCGGTATCATGTCCTTTTCCTCTATGATATTCGCAGTAAGCGTCTCCATCCCAGAACCTTCCTTTCTTTTTCGGATTAGGCGTAGGTCATATAAGTTGAATTTTGCCTTGTTGTATCAATCTTTCCAAGGCATTGGAATATGTGCCGTCAAGGTTGGTGAATTTCCTTTGAGGGTTGCTCTTCTTGGATGGTTCGACAGATTTGACCTCATCGGGTTTGTTGGTGGAGCCATAAGAACGAATCGTTGAGCCTTGATACCCACGACCTACTGTTTTTGACAAGAGTCCTTTTCGGATATCAACTTCACTTCTTGTTCCCAGCAAATTCAAGTCTTTGGAAGACCTTATATTTTGGTACCTCAGATGGTTTGCATAAACGGGTCTCAGGATGTCCACGAATTTCTCTACAAGAGTAGCTTCATCTGGACGTTCAACAAGCTGTGTGCTAGTTTTCCTTCGCTTATTTAGGAAGTCGGTGAATCCTTCTTTCTCATTTTGGGTAAGAACCTCTAGAGTGCGCTTATTGACTTGAATGCGATTCAAAGGGTTCTCATGCCCCTTGAACTTTGGTATGTCAATCATGTTGAAGTTGGTTGGCAATTGTGCGTTCAATGATTCATACTTGCGATTATTCTCCCTATAGATGTCATCTCCCTTGAGATACATTATTTGCTCCTCCAAGTATTGGAGTCGCTTTTCAGCTTTGGTAGCAACCGACTTGGGATTGACTTCTGGTTGTCCCACAAAAGGTGGAAAGTCATCATGCACACTGTGGGGAATGTATAGAGGAGAAAGTCTAGTTTCTATGGCAACAATTCGATCTTCCATGGCATTGAGGCGAGAATAAGTTTGGTCTTCACTTGCCTGGAGATGGATAAGCCCAGCTAGGATTTGATCATTACCATTCTGGTTCGGTGCACGTATATTCGCTTGAATAGCTCCTGACATATTGGAAACAGAGCAAGAGACCGACGACGAATCAGAACACGATCAACCAATGTAGCACACTTACTAAAAAAGACTCGACTTGTGATGTGGGAGTGTGCCACTGTGTTTTAAGCGAATTTTGAAAATGACTGGTTTGAAAATGAGTGACGACTCGAAGTGGAGCACGACTCGCCTTGTGAAGTGGGAGTGTGCCATTGTGCTTAGTGAATATTGAAAATGACTAGTATTTTTTTTAAAAGCTTATCCTAGACAACCGTAGCTGTGGTTTTAGGAGTGTTGACTCGAAGTGGAGAAATTTTTTTGACTTGACACTCGGACAGAGTTTCGACTCACTTCGCGAGTTTAGGCCACTTTTGAAAATATTTTACAGTTTTAAAAGGATTTTGGTTTTGAAATTTTTTCTTATTGTTTATTTACCAAGTGGCGGTCATGTAGAGGTTATACATATTTAAACATGCACAATAACGGTATGCTGAGTGCATTTTAGAGGGATTTGGCTTAAAAGGGTGGGTTGCCATACCAAGCAATCTAACCCTTTCGATGGAGAGGCCCCGTGCCAAAAATGAGTAAGGTTGGTTCCCAGTCCATTTACTCGAGTAGTGAATGCCCATGGTGCTAACATGAGTACACACCGCGGTATGGTTGACGTCAATCGCTATCCATCCATAGATCCAAATAAGAACTTGGACCGTCTGGACAATACGGTTGGTCAAAAGGGTTGGGTTAGGCCTAGGATGGCTGAATAAAACGGCCCAGGAGGGTCGAGTAATGAAAACCGACGATTGTCTCATACATATTATTCCTTAACCATGTTCAAGTTCCACCCTGGGTAACACGTGAGTGTATAATCCCCAGCGGAGTCTCCAAACTACGATACACGGGACCCGTGATCACGTGCCTCGGCGAGGAAGAGGCGCGATGTGGCGTTGAATTGAATACGCGTTTGTGGAGTCTCCACCAACTATTGTGATAAGTTGGAAACGTTCGAACACTTTATGCCATGTTAAGAGACAAATTAATGACATGAATACCAAGAACTCATTACCCTTAGCAATCTATTTCTAGAATGACTCTCATGGATTGTGACACCCTCAAATTTGCGGAAAGAAAAAAAATTTATTTAAATACATAAACGAAATATGATAATACATAACGAAGGTGTCATAACATAAAAAGGTCATTACAAAACGGAAATACTATTATACAAAATAAATCTACAAGACGGGAGACATATCTCCCGTATAAATACGGAAATAAACTAGTGTATAATAATATACAAACTATGAACCGACTATAGGTCCAAGGTAAAACTTCACTCGCTAGCTCGTCCATGTACCCCAAATATGCAACACCACCTGTTCGACCGCATTAAATATAAACACGGAAGCCACAGTCAGTGGGGAGTAACTCCGAGTTCTCCCAGCCACGAAATGTCGAGTTTAATTAAACATGAATAACATAAAAGCAATGTATATGGAAAATACAAAACTTAACATATATGATATGCTTTTCATGTTATGAAACAAATAACTAACATATAAACTAGCATATGAAAGCTATCATGTGAATCCGATAATAAACTATAACACAAGGTAGGGAAGCTGGTATGCTAGCTCAGAGGTTACCATTAACATGGCCATGATACACTCAAACCCTAATCAACACGTAATCATGTGAATCAGTTAACAACCGT